>JAKTTW010000020.1:0-159881 GCA_030560525.1 Diutina catenulata
AATTTTCGACCTATCGAGGGTAAGTTCTCGTGACTAATGAACTGAAGATAAGTGCCTACGAATTCCGCTGAATTTGACTAGTACCCTATAATTTTTCTAAAAAATATTGGAACGACTGTACAAAAGTCTGATTAAGGAGCGAGCCAAGCTTACGACATGGTTCCTCGGCATATGATATTCCCCAGGGCTTGGTATTACTGCAGCCATTCAAGCGGTCAATTTCAACGCACCTGGTCACCTTCCGCTAATTATAGCCAAGTGCAACCCGATGCGGAGGCTATTGAGCTCATTCGCCAACGGTTCCAGGGTCTGCGTTCGATGCGTGCTTCTGCGCACCCTCCCAGGGGTGTCATACGATTCTGACCGCGCTGGAGGAAACCACCTGATAAAAAATAGAAACCTGCGTTTAGATATGGACTAGTGAATGCTACTCCGGAGGGTGCTTTGTAGTGGGGGGCCGGCAAAATTCGTCATTTCTGTCACAAAGAGCAGGAAACAACACTGTCACCCCAATCAACACAACCAAAATGCCCATGCCCACCCATTACACACTACGCGCGCCTCCGTCGCTCGCGTTCCCGCCGTTCCCGTGCCCAACCTCCCTAGTCTCAGCCGTCCCTTCCGATCGCGCACTGAAAAAACACATCCGAGCCGCAACCAACTCTGCTAGCTAACCGCGCCCCACCACATCATCAAGGACCCACGATGCTGAAGGGAGGCGACGATGACATCCAGGTAATCGAGCGCGATGACGGGTTCCCCGATCTTTCCGACCCCAATTACTTTATCCCCGACCCCTACGGCCCGGAGTCCCAGTTGGTGCCCTACAACTATGGAGACTACACTCAACCAATGCCGCCACCTGCGACGGGACCGTCGCCGCAGAAGCGACCGCATTCAAAAATGCAGGCCCCACCGCCAGCTGCCACGAAGAAACGCCCCGCCAAGGCCCGCCAACCGTTCGTGATGAAGCTCTGGCTGATGGTGAACGACCCCGCCAACAGCCAGTATATCCGGTGGACGCCCGACGGACTCCTGTTTGAGGTGGTACGCCGAGAAGAATTCACCAACAAAATGCTCCCGAAGTACTTCAAACACCACAAGTTCTCGAGTTTTGTCCGTCAGCTCAACATGTACGGATGGCACAAGGTTCAGGACGTGACGCTGAACCTGCTCCAGGACAAGCTGGACGATGTGCTTGTGTTCAACAACCCCAACTTCATACGTGGACGCGAAGACTTGTTGGATAACATTGTCCGCAATCGTGGAACCGACCAACCTGAGACCACCCAGCCTCAACTACCCCCGGGAATGCTGCTCGAGGTGGTACTCAACGACTTGAACCAGTTACGATGCAATCAAGTGGCGCTTCTGGAAGAATTGCAGCGGTTGCGCAAGGACAACAAGGCGTTGTGGCAAGAGAACTACCACGTTCGCGAGCAGAACCGCGAGCAGGGACAAACCGTGGAAAAGATCCTCAAATTCTTGTCTGCGGTGTATGCAAACAACTCCAAGGCAATTGACGATAAACCCCGACTCATGTTGACCGACCAGGGCCACCGCCCGAGCGACAACTCGCTGATCGAGGAGATCATCCGCAACTACGACTCGCTGCCTGGGTTGACGCCACAGCTGCCACACGCTAACAAATTGTACCAGCAGCTCATGTCAGGTGACAATCTCTGGCTGCAACCCGACCTTCATACCCCCCAGTACAACCCTCCTCCACAACAACTTAACGGTAACAACATGGTGGTGCCGCTGCCGAAAACGTACGAGCCTTTCTACGACAATGACATGCTGATTCCACCGCATATCCCGGACAACGTTGACACCAAAGTACAAATGCAGGGCCAGTCGTTGCAACAAGTGCAAGATTGGATCCTGAAATTGGCAGAACAACAACAGGACAGCGAGCAGGACCATCTGCAACCCCACGACCACCAACCGGAACCACCCAAGTTGGAAGATTTCAACGTTGATGATTTTTTGGCCCAACCGCCGTTGCCTGATACACAGATGGACAACCAGGAACAGCCTACCAAAAGGCGAAAAATCAGAGAATTGGATTAAGAGCAGGCCCCTTTTGCAATCATTGTAATAATATATACCGGCCTTATGGCTGCTTTAATAAATTAAACCCTTCGTACGGTTATGCGAGCAATGTCCGCAGGTGGTCTCGGCGTGGAGTTCCATGGGCTGAGCAAGATCTGCATGTTGGCTTATAATATTTTCCCAGCTCTGTGTCGGTTGATATGATTGCAGATGTCGGCAGCGATGGGAGGAATTCAAAAACGTTTACAAATCACTATTGGAGAACAAAAAAGCATAGCCGTTGGGACTTCCAAACTGGAGATGAGCCTCTTTCATTTGCGAGGGATTTAGGGCGAGATCGCGCTTTTGACGAAAAGAAAATATTCCGAATACACCACGAGTGTCTCAAAACACATGAACCGAGCCACCAAACCCCAAAGAAAAAAGGAGTGGTCTCTGACTTTAGTCAAAATGGCCCACGGGGATTAATCCTGGTGTTTTTTGCGGCACGGGGCTTGGATTGACGCCAGTTAACGAGAACTCGGGCCCGCTAACAACAACATTAACCGCGGTTCCAAGAGGATGAACCGTATATCAACCAAAGACACTCGCCGAAGAATTAATCTGAGTGCACCGTCGGGTTTGATTATTTCAACGTCGGATATCCCACCAGCTTGCAAGTGATTAGTGAGTATTTCATGGTGACAATGAGCAATCAAATATTGCCGGAACTCCGTTCGTGTTTTCAATCTTCAACTGGGACCTAAGAGGTCTTGGAGCTCCTAGGCGGACGTTCTGTACCTGTGAAGATGCCCACACATTCAGATCCCGCGGAATTTTGGAAACCGTGGAATCCCCCTTCGACGATAGCCTAGAACGAAATCTTCTCAAGTCTTTGAAAGACTTAAAATGGGTCCCTGAAGCCTAGAGTTGCATGGCGAGTACCTGCTTTGCTTCAAAACCCCTGAAACACTTCAGCTGAGATTTGCATTGTGCTGGGAGGAGTCGTGATGACACAGTGAAGACACAACCAACACAGAAATGATACTAGCTCTTTAAGGTGTGTTTCTCTAGAGCGTGGCGCAGAGGATATGCAAAATCACTGTTATGATAATGGCTCCAAGGGATATGTTTCTCTAAAGCTCACGGGGTCCGACTTTATAAGTATAAGAAACAACACCTTCAATAGCGCATGCAACACGATGATCATGCATATGTTCAACTTGCGCTTTTGCCAAAGTCTTGAGGTTAGCCAACAGTACTTGAGTAGCCTCATTAGAAAGGTGCTTGACCTCATCTGACCGTATGGCTTGATTATTTGGGCTGAGTCTCGGTGCTTTTGGGGTCGCCTTGGTCGCTTAAAAATTCTGAAGAGTTAACATTCGAGGACGAGGGTATAGAAACTTAGGAGAAAGGCATAAAGGGTAGCAAAAACAACAATAATAGCATTATGGCCACTTATGGAAGCCTTTTCGCAAAAATAGGTCATGTAAATCCCTCTAAACGCCTTTGAGAATTCTTTTTGAAGGTGGCTTTGAATTGCGTGGTGTAGTGAAAGGGGCAGTGAGTTGCTCTTTCCATTGAGGAACATTGGAATGTGGTTTGCAAAGATAGCCAGGCAAAGCGTCATACTTTGCTGGTGTATAATGGAGATTTAATCTTGGGAGTATTATATTTTTTATGAGTAATTTCGAGGAAAAACTCCACGCCAATGCATCCGAAATACTCCTCAATGAAAATTCCACCAAGACACTCTTAATAATGGTGGAGACGTCCCATGAGTGCCATAATACCGCTCGAGTTAATCATCGGCATTTACGAGATCAACGTGCACAAGGAAGCAGACACTCCGACATAGAATTTTGAGGAACGGTGGAACGAGTGACCTACCACGAGGTGGTTGCCAATAAAGGTTCTAAAAGGTCAGAGAAGGTCTGAAGACACATTTTGGAGGTCAACTGATTTTTTATGGGACGTTTGGAGCTTCCCCTTTGGTCTGGCACGCAAATCCTTTCTGTGGCGTCCGTGCTAAAGTTGTCAAGAAGGGACCTCCCAACGAAAGCTCACGATCAGTGACCAGTGTGTCGATAGCTTTACATGAAACACACTTCAAACTTGTCCGCGTGGCGACAAGCCTTTGGAGATTGAAACGTGGAAGTGCCAAATGATTTTATTCGTGTCGCCTAGGAAGAACAAAACAACTCCAAAATATTTTGGTCAAGTTCGTGAAACAGCTGTAATTAGGTTGATTGTCTCAAAGTGTTTTTCATGGGCATGGCAAAGCTGTTTAAACTGGGCTTGGTTTGTTCAAAAATAACTATTCATGATAAGCCCGGAAATCATTGCCAAAACGACCCGAGCAATGAATTGAAGGCATAGCCGAATACAAGGAAAAGCTGGAGCACTTGATTCCCTCTAGGATCATTGTCGAGCGAAGCATGAGTTAGATTTTCGAGGTGGCTAACATCCTTTGACATTTTCCAACTCTCAAAACAAGTAAGATTTAATAAAAGGACTTTCTAGTCACTCGATCATAAGAGAACTTGCCTTGAGCGTTATCATACGGGTGTCACTAGGATTTTCACCGTAGGCAGATTTTGAATACAAGACTGGCGTTGCAAGGGAAATCACATATCGAAGCGCTGATTATCATGGCAATGGAAAGCAAATAGATTGGGCTTAAAGAAAAGATACTGTCAGCCTACCCTCTACAAACTAAATTCATAGGAATACCGGTCGCTTTTGTTTGAAGTGTGGTCGATATTTGAACTCTAATGGGGCATGGGTCTAGAGAGAAAAGTTTGTGAAAAAAATTGAGCAGAATTGCAAAAGCTGAAGACAAACTCGTCAGGCGTTTCTTTACAACACATACCATGTCCTTGCCGTGGTATGGGGCTATTCAGAAATTTATCCGCCGTGCATATTAGCAAACGCGCTCACATTGCACTTTTGCTAGACTGCTCCACTTACACCCCGCTGAACCATTATCTCAATACCGTGTAATCACAATAAAAATTTTGTCACGCTTAATGACCATCGTCTTCACGCTTCTTCGCCATCATAGTTATGCATGGCGGTTGTTAGTAAAGATATGCAGGCGACATATGTTATTTCAGAAAATTGCAATCCAAGGGGTTTGACGCCTCATATTTACGACATTTGCGTTAGTGACGCTGTCCGACTGTAGAGACAAAGCAAGTCAAAAAAATAACAGACACGACCCTACGCTTAATTAAAAGCAAAGAGCACCGTTCCTTCAATAACTTATGCGGTTTCATGCTCAAATCAAGCGGTTTGCTGCGTACCTGTCGCGAAATAGGCAGTTTGCCCTCGACGCACCTTCCTCAATGAAAAGACAAAAAAAATAATTATAATCATGAAGTTGTCCTTTAATCCTAATTCCAACCAGAAAGTGCCAATAGAGGTGAATCCCATCGTTATTGCCAAAAATGCCCCGAGGGCGCTATACCACAGTGGGCCATTTCAGGCGTTGAAGTTTGATTCTGTCTGTAGATAGGGTCTAAACTACAATCTAAAGTTGGGGAATCTTAGCTCTCTCGGCAAAGAAAGGACGCCCTGAAAGCACCAGAATACAAAGCACTTACCACCTCCTGTCCCCACAGATCCCGATGGTATCTCTGTTGGCTCGTTCGGGCAGGATTGGTGTCCGCTATGAAGAAAATTCTGATACCGCAATCAAACAAGTCCTAGCCGGAAAGTTGAAGTATACCAACTTGTGCATTTCATAGCCATCCCAGCGTTCGAAAATGTCCCATATATTCTTCCAGCACTGATTTCACGGGTGCCCATCGCCCTGTGTCTCGAGTCACCCTAGACTTAAAACTCATCATAAAAGGCTAATCTCCCCCATGAGTCTTCCAAATAATCAGTGGAAGTCATAACAACAGCGATGATGAGAGTACCAACTTCTATTCTCCACGAACACACGCCGACTTTCCTGTCATTTCACGGTTGTTTCGCATAGGGGCTTAGCTTCTGCGGATAATGATGTTTGACATCTGAAACACGTTTTCGCGAACGCAAACGTCCAGGGATCAGTCTGGTAGACCCTCTGACCGGTCGATCTACCCTTCCCATTGCGCTGGAAGCGCAAACATTTGCGCTTACTTGATGAAAAGCAATCGGGGAAAGGTTGATCGTGCATGCAGTTTCGGATTATAAAAGGAAACAAATGTCTCAGACATCCCTTTCCGACATATCTCGTGTCAAAAAGAGTTCGAATAGATCTCCTAAAGCTTCCATAAGGCTTCTAATCGGGGACAAAATTTTTGTGAGACGATGGTGAAATTGCGCTTGTGACCCATGTGATGCTTTGTTAGCCATGCGCCCTCGGCATTTCGTATCGGTGGCTGATGGAAGTGTAAACCCTTTGTCTTCGAAGGAAAGCCTTGTCAGACAATCGACGACCTAAAGGTGACCGGTGGGTTTGTGGATGCTGTGAGGCACAGTGGACACGCCACGCGCATTTTCACCACGAGATCCAAATCGTTTTACGAGGGCCACAGTCCACCCCCAGGAGTCAGTTCCACCCAGCGATTCTTTGCCCTGTTGAAAGCCTCAAAAATAGCCCAATAAGTCTTCCATCCCTTCCCAACTGCCCACAATGCTGAGAGGCATTCGCCACCGCTGGATTCATGGGAAACAATTCCACAAGATGCCATCAGCCACACCAATCATGAACAAAGCCTCGAGAAATCAGGAAGATCATGCCAAACACGTATAGAGTTTTTCACAGTGGAGTGAATTGTTTTTCCTCTGGATGACGAAGTCCGGCTGAAAGCCGTGATGCAAGCAAACGTGTTGAACGGAACCCCGAAATTTGCGAAACACCAAAACCTTACAACTCCACTGGTCTCAACGGACTAGAGGTATAGTCCAAAGCAAACCCTTGGTATTGTGAAAAGAGTTCGCCAAAGTTCTCTCCATTCGTCTACATTCTGGTACCCACGCTTGGGAACTCTAAGTTGTGTCTATTAAAGGTCAGTAACTTACGATGTCCAAAGCGTCCGCATCATCCTCCTCTGCCGAGCCATCGCCGCCGTTTTTATGATGCTTCCAGGCCTTGTACACTCGGTTGAGCGCGTGGGACGCGTTGCCAGACCCGATCTCCGCTGCCGAACGGAAGTACTTCATCAACAAATACTTCGAGTGCTCGTCGATACAGTTGACCCCGGCAACGTACATGGGCCATGACAACATCATGAGCGAGCACTTGATGAGCTGATGGTGCGGTGACAGTTCCAGCGAAAACACCTTGAGAAACAGCAACAACTTGTTAGTCAAAAGCTGAACCTGGGGCGCGGTGTACGGCTCGTTGAAGAACTTGGTCAACAACACAATCATGGCCGCCAAAATATACAGTTGGTGCAGCACGTCCATCCACGAGATGACAATATCGTCTTTGGAAATTACATCGATGAGGCATCCACTAGGGATCCCCTGGGGAAAGTCCAGCATCGAACACACACCCTTGATGTTTATGAACTCGATCTGCAGCTGGCGGTAGAGCTCGCTGAGCAACCGCATGTGGTCAAAGTCGGCCTCGATCACCGGTTGGCCCAGGGTTGTCGACAACGGCGAGTCCGGCACCAGTGTCGGCGAGTCCATCGTTTGATACAACGCACGGGCACGGCCCACGGGGCTAGCCTGGCCCTTGGACGGTGGAGGACTTGCCTGCGAGCCACGCCCGTTCTCGGGAGCCACGCTTCGAGGCTCGCGTGCCGCGGTGATTTGTTTACGACGGACGGCCAAGTGGTGTGACAAGTCGCGGAGCAACCGGATGGCGTCGTGGTGGTACCCAAGCATCACGTTGAACCCGTTGGGCCGGATCATGCCCATCTCGCGCAACACCGAGGTGTCGTAGTCGCTCGGAGTCATCAACAAGTTGATCTCGTTCAGGTCGAGGGTGCCACCAAGCTTAGCCAGTACCCCGGCCAAAAGCTCCAACAGGACAAACCACATTTTACAAAACACAAACACGTGGGTGGGTCGCTCAGCTCGCTGAGAGATCTTCACCATGAGATCGCGCGCACCCTTGAGGTGGGGCCGCCAGTCGGGCGTGGCCCGCAGAGCGGTGGCTGCCGTCAAGAGAAGCACCGTCACCAACACCGCCTCGATGTTGGATGTCAACAGCTCCAAGGTGTTGTTGCGGATCGCCGGCCCAAGCAAACTCAAGCACTTGGACAAGTACTTGTGGTAGGCGGCCTCGTCGTCGCGGAGATTGCTCTTTTGGTACAACAACTTGGCTCCCTGCGCCAACACCGCCGCCATGAGGAACGGCTCGTGCACGGCGCACTTCAAAATGACATCCCGTGCCGGGTTGAAATAGCTGGCTGAAGCCTCGTCGTAGGCGTTGAACGGCAACACAATCGACGAAAAGTCCAGGTAGAACTCCTCGAGGTACAACTTCTCATGCGGAGCCGCCACCTGGATGCAGTCGAGTGGCACGTTGCACGAGTACCGGTCGTTGTCGAGATGCAGCGACCGCATGGTGAACTCGGAGAGATCCGGTAGCAGTCCGGTGATGTTGTCGTCGATGATGATGTCATTGACCATCTGGTTGAGATCGTTGGCCAACAAGTTGAGGTCCTGCTCATCAAGGTAGTCCGCTCCGAGCGGAGATCCCGTCTGGTTGGGGGTGGCGATGGGTGGTGCCATCATGAGCTGATCGTTGTTGGGCTGCGCCATCTGGTACGGCAGTCCCTGCTGCAGTGGCTGGTTTGTCGGGGGTGCCGGAGGGTTTGTTGGTGGTGGGATGGCGTCACTGCGGGCCTGGATGATGGTGTTGTCGCTGGCGGCGCTCGATTCCAGCACGCCTGAGGTTGTGCGAGTAAAGAACGACGTGGACGGCCGCTTAAGATAGTACAAAGGAGGCGTGGGACCCGGTCCCTGCGGTGAAAGCCCGTTTTGCGGGGGTCGCGCCACCCCATTTGGTGGCGGCGTTTGTGACACCCCCACATTGAGCAAATTGACGATCAGAGGATTGGTCATCACCGGCTGCTGGGGCAGAATGGGCCCGCGCACTGGCATTGGTGCCATGTTGGGCGGTGCTGGCTGCGGTATCGGGAGCGGGGGTGGCAAAAACCCCTGGGGATACTGGGCCAGAAACAGGGGCTGGCGTCCTCGATACAGCGCTGAGCCTGCCAGCAGGAGCAGCAGCAGCAGCAGCAGCAGGCCATACACCAGGGTAGCCAGCCCTGGCTGTTGCGATGACTGAAGAGGTTGCGGTTGGGGTTTTTCGGGAACCACGGTGCGTGGACGCTTCAGGTCTTGCGCTTCTGCGTTGCGGAGGGCCCGACGCAGTACTCGGGCCACCCGCTCGCCCACTTCTGGATACGAACACTGTTTTTGCAACCGCAAGCATTGCCAACACATTGGCTTGCCCTCGTCGCACTTGATTTTGCGACGCTTGCATTCGCGGCAGCCGCCCTTGGAATAGTAGCGTTTGGTTGCCTTACCCGGTAGACTCAGGGCCTCGGCCATGGCGTGGTGGTACGTGGAGGAACTAGGTTGTGGTGGTTGTGCACGCGCGCTGGTTTTGATGTTCGTGATGAAATGCGGAATATAAAGGCAGGGATCAAATATTTAATGTGTTGAGACAAAAAAATATGTAGGCTGTAGGAGGGGACCGGGGCACAGCAACCTTCACGCGTACGTTGACGCCAGGGGAGCAGCGCACCTGGGGTGGGGGTAAGAACCCGTGTTTCTACACGCGATGGTCTTTACCGGGCCATTGGCGGCCACCGATTGCGTCCTCTACTGAGTCCCACCCCATTGGCGCGTTGACGAGGCGCAATTCTTTAACGGCTACAAGGGCTCGCTACCGGGGGTTTCCCGCGGACCATGGGGGCTCCCCGAGGCTTATGCGTGAATATCCGCTATCAGAAGCCTAAGCTTTTCAGGTACAGATGCCGTCGTTGGAGTGGAGGCGGAAAATGACTTTTCCGCGATTACGTCGACCCATCAACATAATTTTAGTTAGGTGCGCAGTGGCAGGAAAATCAGGCGATACAGTTGCTTTTCCGAGCAACTCAGAGACCAGCGGGGCTTAGGCGGGGGTTGGGTGGCGGTCGTTGGCGGATATACGAGTTGTGGTAGCCCATAAGTCAACGAGCTGTCATAGACGTCTTTCCCCTCTCGTTGATGCACGGCGAAGTTGCCACTTCTCCCCGGCACACTAGCCATGTACTAATGCGCTCATGGCGCATAATCAAGCAGAAAGTGGGAAAAGAAATAAAGGTTCCCGCGCATTACCCCCACCAGGCTAC
This sequence comes from Diutina catenulata, assembly GCA_030560525.1. Classification (NCBI taxonomy): domain Eukaryota; kingdom Fungi; phylum Ascomycota; class Pichiomycetes; order Serinales; family Debaryomycetaceae; genus Diutina; species Diutina catenulata. The sequence continues at coordinate 10,323 of JAKTTW010000020.1, forward strand.
GAATAGGGTAAGAAAATGTCAGTTCCTGCGCTTTTAGTAAGGTGTTACGTACACAACACCGGATATGTTCGCGGAGGCGACGACACCACGGCACGATCCGGTGATAGCGGCCTTTGGTTGTCGCCACCAATAGGAGTACTACAAAACCCCGGGCTCACACTTCGCCCACTCACGAAGGATACCGCCACACGGGTGCGTTAAACACTTTAGGGGTTCTATGCACCAGGGGAACGCCGAGCTGCTCGTACGACAAAACGATACGGGTACGCGACGACAGTCTCAACACCGGAAATGTACTTTTGCTGTGGGGCTTAGAGCCCCCACGGTCCGCCTTCAACCCTCACGCACTTTTTAGCGTTTGCATCAAGGCGGACTTCCGATCGGGATCGATATCGCATCTAACACAGATACCTTGATTGTTGACGGGGTAGACAGGCGGGGTTGCGCATCGCCCGGAATTCCGGCGGGAATTGTGGTCGCATGGATCCTGTCAAAAATGTTTCCATGCGCAAACGTGCATTGGTCCGCTGTGACGAAACTCGGGCCAAGAAGCCCCCGGAACCCCGTGAACGTAGGCGTGGCGGATAAGCACCATCCGGACGAACCCCCAACGTTCGGTACGGGACCCGGCCCGGGTGGCAAACCCAACAGGCTCTTGCAACTTGACGAGATGCATGGAAGTTTAATTACATGTCTTGTATGCACTACAAAAAGTCCACCAGAGTGGCAATGAAGCTGCTCTGTTGGGAACACCCCTCGAGCACAACCGCGTGGAGACGGGTGTGGTTGCCGCGCATCATCACCCGCCACAACGAGCGGGTCACGTTTATGCACATTACATCGCCGTCCACCTTCGGTTTTTTTGCGCGGTGGTCCTCGCGATCGTCGAGAAACGACTGGGCCCAGCCCTCGCGCATCTCCATCCCGTTGACGGTACACTTGGAGTTGGAGAGACCCACGGGAAACACTATCTTCTTCTTCCCGTCCTCCTCCACCAACAAGTCGCCCACGCGTTCCTTGAACACCTGGGCGTATTTACGCGCAATTTTCTCGGTCAACACGAGCGTCACCATCGGCACCTGGCGGTTGATGACAAGCCGCACATGGTTCTCGTCGCTGTTGATCTGCATCAACAACGTGCGTGCAGGCTCGCGGAAGAGGTACGGACGGCGGTACATCACCGCCGTTTCAGTGTCCATATTGGGCTCGCCATACACGACTCCCCGCAGCTGCAAGTCCCGCAAGGACATGATGATTTGTTGGTGCGGCTCGAACGGGTCGTCCATGATGCGGTGCTTGATCAAATTCTGCTCGAGCTCCAAAAACCGGTAGTACCGGCATTCCTTGAGCAATTGCTCGCGCTTAGCATCCAGGTCCACCACTAGAAAGTTGCCACGCAAACACTCCAAGAGATCAGCGAAAAGCACCGGTGATCGTGCTGCCAGCCGAGGAGGAATCTGCGGCGCGGGACGCAACAACTTGCGGCGCTCGACGATCGAGAGGTGGTCCTCAAACAACTGGTCATATTGTAGAGAAAAGTAGTTGGGGTGGTTGCCGGGCCCGAGAATCTCGCGGGGAATGCGGAAACTGGTGTTGCCCACCACGCAGTACAAGTCCTGCTCGGTGAGCCACCGCTGGAGCCGGGTGAGCCCGTAGTAGAACGCGTCCAGCCACAAATTCATCATCTGGTACGCATTGTCGATCGCCACGTGGTACCCCTGCAAGTGGTTGTAGATGTGCTCAAACAATTTGGGGTCCCGGTCCAAGAAGAGCGTCTGCTCGTTGCCGTGGTCGCTGAACCACTTTGAAAAGTACAGCGGCAGGTCCAGCGAGAGCAGGAGCCCCAGGAGCCGGAAGAGCTTGTACCCCACCTGGATGCTGTAGATCGACTCGTTCTGGAGCTGCGGCGTGTCGGCCGCGTCGACGTGCTCGTTGACAACGGTGATGGGGATATCAGACATATGTTTGTTGATGCATGCGCGCAGCGATAAAGACGAGGCAGTCGAAGCTCGCGAACCTGTAGCAAGCAGCCACTACATTCCAGGGGGTTCGGTAACATACTCTCGGTTTTCTCTATGTCTTTGCTATTCCTGTCTTTCGGTCTTTTGTTGCCTCAATCCTCTTACTCCTGTCTCACTTGTCTCACCTGTCCACAGTCCACTGTCTCACTGTCACCTTCATTACTTTTCGTATTTATCCGGAGATGAAACGGGTTTACCACGCGTCAGGCTGCGTGGGGGTGCGACAGTTCCAGCCACCATTGTTGCCAGGGTCGTCAGCCGCGACGGCGATCACCAGAACCACATTCCACGCACGGTAGACACGCTCGCATTAATACCGACGATAATCACCCGATCCACGCAGGCGCCCCCCACACGGCGACGGGCGAGGCTCGTCCGACGCCCACCACCAGCCTCGCGGCTGACCCCATTCGTAGTGACCACGCAACAGGACCCTGGCATCCCCAGCCCGCAGCCAACGGCCGCACCCCTGGCAATGCCCGTAATTAGACCCCACTCTTCGATGTCGCATAACGCCTTGCTCGCTTGGCACTTCGATTTTGAGCACCACCCTGCATCGTGCGCGATGTCCCGCTTATGTAGACCGTTTTTGCAATAAAGGGAAGCCACCGCTCTGAGCCAAGGGCACCATGGCACGCAAGTCTCGAGCTTTCACCGGGTGCTGGACGTGTCGCCAGCGCAAGGTCAAATGCGACGTCACCAAGCCCACCTGCAATCGCTGCGCCCAGGCCAAACTCAAGTGCTTGGGGTACAACATCGTGCTTGGATGGCTGGCCCCACTCACGGTCCGCGAGGGGCAGCTCCAGACATTGGACGACTACGGAGACAACTTGGACAACTTCCAGCGACGCAACGTTGCCACGGTCGAGTTCCCCCCGGGGATGGCCTACCCCACCTTTAAGCTGTTGGTGGCCGCGATCGATGGGTTGGAAGGCCACAAACGCCGCCGGGTGGGCCCATTTGCGGTGTACGAAATGCCGAAGCGCCACCGGGCGAAGACTGCCCAGCCACCGTCTGCGTCGCCAATGGCGGGGTCGCCTCCGGGAGCCACGCCATCGCTTTTCGAGGCCACCTCGCAAATGACCACACCAAAGACAGGGGCATCACAGGGTGACACGCCGCTCACCGTGAGCTCGCCACAGGCCACGAGTCTCGAGCGGGAGTCGTCCGCACCCGACATCACCCAGCTCCTGGCAGACTCGGTGTTTTCCAAAACCGAAAACACCTGGGTCCACTACGACTACATCGATTTTGCCAAGCTCACCATCGTGGCCATCAAGGGGCTGGACTACCGGTTCAACGAGCAGAACATGCTCCACATCTTGTACCCCAAGTTCTTCCCCAACGTCGACCTGGACGAGTGGGAGGTCGACTTTGCCGGCGCGCTCGACATGCTCATCAAGCCCGTGGGCCAGGGAATGCTCGTGAAGCCGTTTCTTGTGGACATTGTCCAGAAGTTTGAGCTGCGGCTGTGCTCGTGGGGCCGGATAGACTTTGCATGCAACACCCACTACGAGCGGTTGGTGGTGCCGACGATCCTGCTGATCATGTGTGACTTTATGTTGACGGGCCGGCTGTGGCCGTTGCTGCTCCGCACTGACGCTGACGAGGCGCCCACCGCCCAGCAGTTGTTGATCAACATCAAGCTCGCGGTGGTGGCGCTCGCCATCTCCATTCTGACGTTCAAGTTGCTGGCACCTGGCAAACACTCCAAGTACCAGTACTCGGTGGACCTGCTGCTCCAGCTCCTGATCCAGATGCGCAAGCTCGGGATCCTGATCCTCAACTACCACTTGGACGAGTACGACACCAACCAGAGCGTCGACATCGACTACGAGGAGATGCTTTTGCTTGCGATCAACCTCCAGATCCGTGCCGACGCGTTGTTCAGCGTGTACGAGAACTACGAGGTGGTGTTTGCCATAGGCGACAACATCATCAAGGAGCTGTTCCGCAACCGCCGGCTCTCGAACGTGGCGCGGTTCCTCATCAACTGGTTTAAGATCGTTTATTTCATGTACGAGCTGACCCAGCACGTCAACACCTTCAACTACCTGGTGGACGATCTGGGGCGCAACTACCGCGACCTCGACGAGAACTACGACCTCATCCTGCTGGACGACGACACCCCGAAGCCCAACGAGCAGCGTCGCAACATGGTCAAGCAGGACGAGTACCTGCCGATGTCGTTCACCATCAGCTTCGACCGCACCAACCAGTCCACCTACAACCAGGCCGAACAGGCACCGGAGTACCCGCGCCGCCTGGACCTGGTGACGATGCAGTTCACCCCGAGCCGCACCCGCCTGATGGGGCCCGTGGACACCAACACCGTGTACTTGATGTACGGGGTGCCCAAGAACTTGATGGACGTGTTCCACGACATTGTCCACCTCACCAACCACAAGAACATTTTCCGCCGCAAAAAGGTGTTCCCCCGCAACTTCCCTCGCATCTGTGCCGAGACCTACGACCGGTTGCTCAACTGGCGCCACGAGTGGAACTTGGACCTGCTGGACCCGTTCCACCGCCAGCTCGCGTTGTACGCGCACAGCTTCCACCAGGCGGTGATTGTGTACTACCTCAAGTTGATCAAAGAGGCCCCGTTGGAGCTGTACCAGAACCACATCGACCTGCTGCTCACGTATCTCGACAAGCTTGGCGACGCGGCGCCGCGGTACATCAAGCCCATGTTCTGGATGCTCTTGGTGTGCGGAGCGGACGCCCTCGGCGAAGAGCGCCAGGCACGGGTGGCGGCGTTGATGACGGGCCCGATGTACACCAGCCAGCCCAACTACTGGCGGGCCAAGCAGATACTCCGCGAGATCTGGCGCCGGCGCCAGGCCCACGAGGACGTGGGATTCATGGACTTGGTGAGGGAGTGGGGGATATGTCTTCATCTAGCATAGCATTACACGTAGCCCGCCTATATAGTCTAGTTTGTGACGGCGGTGCCGTATGAATAATGAATCTACCTAATGATAGTTTTGGGTGAGTGGTGATAGTGATTGGTTTGGTGGAGTATGTTTTGGGTTGGCTTGGTGGTTAAGCTAATACCGTGGTGGGTGGTTCCGTTTGATGGGGTCACACCGTTGGACTCACACCGTCTTAGGGGTCCGTCTGATGAGGTCATACCGTCTGTTTTGAGATCATACCATATCATTAGAGGTTTATGCCTCTGGTTCATACCGTCTCATGGTGGACTCATACCTGGTGAGTTCGTACCGTGGTAAGTAGACTCATACATCTAATGAGTTTCTACCGTGATAAGTGAACCCACACAATCTGATGAGTTCTGAGGTTGACTCATACCATGTGAGTTCCACCATGTAATCGGTACCCTCGTGAGCACCTTCGCTCCTTCCACCACGGATTAGTACCACCCCTCGATGGCTTCGTGGCCCACAAACCCCACGAGCGACTGCGCGTGCTGCAGCCACGGGGGAAGCCCCGGTTGCCTCGCGCCGGTTCACTCTTCATCGGCCCAAACTGGATGGCGTAGCTCGCCACCCGCTGCTTCATCAGCTCAAACGCCAGGTTGCCCAACCGGAAGTGCGGAAGCAGCAGGTGGAGACTGCCAAACGTCGCCGCAAGCTCGCTGTCGACCCGGGCCGCCCGCTGCTCCACCAGCGGAGCAACGGCAGCAATGATGGGCGCGGCAAACTGGAGCACCATCTTGGCAAACTTGATCATCTTGAACAGCTGGCCCATCGCCAAGTGGAGCCACGGGCTCACCACCAGCTTGCACTCGGCCACCATGTGGGCCGCCAACGCCGCGATCGACAGCGCCATCTGCTTGGTGAGCCGCACAAGCTTGGTGACAAAGTCCCCCAACGTCTCGCCAAGCTCCTCTTCGCCCACTGCCGGCGGGCGGGCAAGCCAGCCTGCCATCTCGCCACAGTAGCTGTAGAGCGCGTACTTGTCGGCCACGAGCGCCAGCAACAACTTGCAGAACTCGCTGCCGTCGCTGGCCAACTCGTGGCCCACCAGCCCGAGCTCGGCCACCGACGCCGGGTTGAGCACGAGCTGCTCGCGGGCATCGCACGCCCGCTGGAGGTTCTTGCCGAGCCCGCGGAGCAGCTCCAAAAAGTCGGGCGGCACCACCATGTGGAGCCGGGTGTGGAGGAACCCCACGAGCGCCAGCCGCCCGTTCTGCTCGGTGCCAAACCCGAGCGCGTACCCGGTGTCGATCAAGTGAGTCAAGTACACGAGCTTGGGCAACATGATCTGCACGTTGTCAAAGTCCACCGGGAGCGGCGACTGGGTGGCGGAGTCGCCCACGAGCTGGCGGAAGTACTCCATCACCTTGAAGTCGTGGAACACCGCCATCAGCATCCCGATCCCCAACAGGTAGTTGTCGCCGGCCAAGAAAATGCTGTAGTTGACCATGACAAACGTGGCGAAAAAGAGAATGAGCACCGGCTTCGGGAGGCCCAGACACGGCATGTCGGTGAGCCGCGAGATCACCGCGACGTGGTCGGCCAAGTGGGTGGTTTTGAAGTGGATCAAGTTGGTGAGCGCCACCGCAAACAACTGGGCAATCATCACCAGCCGCTCGTCGTCCACCGCGATCAGCTCGATGTACAGCTGGATCACCCGCATGTGGGTGGTCAAAATGGGAAAGTGCGGGTGGATCACCTGGTAGTACAGCCGCAAGTTGGCGTCGAGCGGCTCCGGCGGCGGCGGCACGGGGCCCCATCCCACCGGTGTCGGTGCCAACAGTACCTTTTTAATGCGCCCGTTGAGCAGCAGCAACAGCAGCATCAGGTTGCGTGGCAGGGCCAGCCCCAGCATCGGCCCGCGCGGGTTCAGCCGCAGCGAGTAGTAGTCGTCGTCGGAGTCGCTGACGATCGCCAGCAGGTCCGCCAGCATCCCGGGCGGGCCGCGCGAGCTGGCGGTGGACACCAGGTCGACGGACAGCTTGCGTCTCAACAACGGGGCCGGCGAGTGGCCCGAGGCACCGCCGGCACGCGGGATGGGCATCTCGTACGGCACCTTCCAGAACGGGCCCTGGAGCGGCGGCGACGTGTTGCGGCTGGGGTCCACCGGCAACTGCTGCGGCGACGGCGGCACCGGCTGGCCCGGCGACTGGATGGCAAAGATGGGCGGGAGTTTGATGGGCACGTTGCCGTTGCCGGGGGTGCCCGGGGATATTAGCGGCGGGCCCGGGATGTATTTGGACAACGGCACCATGCCTGGCGGCATCGCTGGCGGCGGGAGGCCGGGCGACGACGCCACGGGCGCTGCCAGCGCCATCAGCAGCAGCAGGTCGCGGCGGTCGTGGCCCTTGTCGCGCACGTAGCCCTTGGTGGGCCCGCGTTTCATGGGGATCCGGCTGAACGTGCACTCCTCGCCGTGCTTGACACAGTTCTGGCACACGGTGGTCACTTTGTCGTGCTCCGGGGAAAACACAGCGTCACACCGCACCTTCTTCCGGCGGCACACGTCGCACGCCCGCGAGATCTTGGTGCGTTTCTTCGGATGGTCCGAGCCACGGTCGCCCCGGGCGTCTTCGTCGTCCATCGTCGTGGGTGTTGTCCGAGTGTCCTAAAAAAAACTGGGGGGATGTGCGTGGTGCGTCTCTCCGCAAATGGCGCGCTTGACCGGGGTACCTGGGAGGGTTTTAGCGATGGGCGGCGCGTCCGCGGGTGGGCGGAAGCGAACGCGGGAGAGGAGCACAGACGTAGAGAGAGCTACTGTGGGCCGTGGTGTGCCCGAGCGTGGTGGCTTCCGGGTGGGCTGTCTCGCGCACCCCGGAGAAACCGACCGTCCACCACCGATGAGGTGCATGCCGCCGGCCTGTGGTCCGAGGTGCATGGGCCCGTTACGCAGTCATGTTTAGCCGAAACAGCCGGGTGCTTTGTTCACGGGAGCCACGTCTCGGGTGGCCAGCCCCGTGAGCCCGTGGTACTACTGTCGGAATTACTAGCTAGGATCGATTGTTTCATTGTCAGGTGACCCGCATGTTCCCTGGCGTCGTAGCAGACTGCGGCTGGGCCCACGATGCGTCCCGGCGCCGATCCCAGTTCCTTTTTCCCGTTGGCTGGTGTCTCGTGGGGTCAGCGTCGACGCACGCCGTCGGGTCCACTGGCAGTGGTGGGTTAACTCCGTTCCGAACAATGACGATGCGACCAGCGAGACGCCATCTGGCATCGCGGCACGCTCGCGACCGCGGGCGGCAGGTGCAGTCGACACGGAGGTTACGGAGTAGCGCGGGTGGTGGCTACGAGGGGGGATTCAGGGATCGGGGATTATCGCGTCATTACTACATACGGGGTTGCCTGATGCCGATACCCTGTGTGTCCACTGCGCGTCAGCCGCCTAGCCTTTTTTCCGGGCCCGGGAAGCCCCGCGAGGCACGGTAGTGACTGGGAATGAGTGACTGGGCAATGGCATTAGAGCGAACGGGAAACAACACTACAAAGCACACGGGCAATTGCGTAAATGGACCGAGTACGGTTGGACAATGGCACGGGACCGGCGCTTGAGTGACTCTCGACACAACAGTAGTGCACTTGGCACACCCTTGGCACTACCCACTGTAACCGTGCATCCCACGAACTGTGCATCCGTGCATGCACTACAGTAGACTACGCGTTTCTGATCTCGAGGATCTCGCTGATGGACGAGTCCCGCAACTCCGACGGCACAAAGATCAGCTTGATGATGCGGATCAACTCGTCGGTGGAAAAGTCGTAGAGCTCGCCCTCGTAGAACATCTCCATGATCAGCTTCAAGTGTTTGTTGACAAGCAAATCGAGGTTGTGGAGCTTGTTGAACAGCTTGACCAGGTCCTTGGCCACCCCCATCCCGATGATCGCGGGCACGGTGAAGTTGTTGAGCTGGCTGATCACGGCAGACACCTTGGCCAGCTGGTACTCGGTGATCTGCTCGAGGTTGAGCACCGCCAAAATGAACCGGTTGTTGACAAAGTCGATCATCGCAAGCATAAACTGCTGGAACAAGATGGGGTTGGTGGTGGCCCACTGCGACGCAAGCCGGTCGGTCACCCACTGGTAGATCTCGCGCACGGTGGCCGCGTTGTGCTCGTCCAACTCAAAGTCGTTGGAGAACAGCAGGTCGTCGTTGGAGAGGTTGAGCCGCGCAATGGTGTCGCCCACGTGTTTGTAGGACGATATCTGCTCCTGGCGCCACTGGGCGTCGCCAAACCCGGCGAACTTGTCGTTGTGGGTGAGCTCGGTGAGCCGGTGCATGTCGTTGACGAGCAAGAGCGACTCGTGGAGCGGCGGGTACGAGTTGAGCGCGAGCGCGCAGATGGCGTGGACGATGTCGTCGGTGGGGTTGGCCACGAGGTTGGCGAGCTGCTGGGGGAACTGCGAGCACTGGAGCGGGGTGAGCGGGGTAGACGACATGGCGGGAGAAGTGGGCTCGGGTTGGCCAGGAGTAGGGGCCAGGGAAGCAAAAGCCTGCTCAGATGGCTTGGTTGGTTCAGCTGGCTTGACTGGCTTAGAAGACACAGCTGGCTCAGATGGCTTGGCCGGCTCTACAGACTTAGCTGACTTAGATGATTTGGCTGGCTCGGACTTAGCTCTGATCCCCTTGGTGATCGGCGCAGGCTTCTTGGGCGAGTCGTCCCACCCGTCGTCGTCGTCGCCCCACGCGTCCCACCCGTCGTCCTCCTTCTTCTCGCGCTTGTCGTCCTCGCCCCACGAGTCCCACTCGTCGTCGGACTCCGCGGGCTTCAGCTTTTTCGGCGAGCGGGCGTCGTCGTCCAGCCACGCATCGTCCCAGTTGTCGTCCCACGCGGCGCCCGGGCTCGCTCCCGCGGCCACCCGCTTGGCATCGGGGGTCTTGGGCACCTGAGCCTCAGCCACCGGGCGGACGGGCTCGGGCGCTGGCTCGGGCTGGAGAGGCGCAAACAACCCCTCCGGAGGCGTCCACAGCTCGATCTCGATCTCGTCGCCCAACACCTCGCGCACCTCGCCTATCGTCTTGTCCGTTTCGTACGCCCGGTAGAACCCCTGCAAGTTGTCGCGAACCGACACCTCGCGGTTGAACGCGGGGAGCAAGTGCCACCCGTCGGCGTTGGCAAGCTCCTGGATCGTGTCCACCTCGTCGCTGTCGGCCAAAATCGTGTTGATGTCGCGAGAAATCCCGTCCACCAACACCCGCAGCACCCGGTTGCTGAGGGAGGTGGCGAGCCCGGGCATCTCCACGGCGTCGATGAAAGTGACAAACGCCTTCACCGACAGCACAAGCAGTGCCAGTTTGTCGGGCACAAGCACTTTGTACTCGTCGTGGCTGCGTTCCTCGTCGGCCACGCGCCACCCCTGGTGGTCGAGCTCGTGGGCCATGGTGGTCCACCGCTGCTTGAGCGCGGTGGCGTAGTCCAACTTGGTGTGGGTGCGGTCCACCAACCGGTTCAAATCGCCCACCACCATGGTGTTGACGGCGGTAGCCTCGGGGATCACCCGTTGCAAGTACTGGTCGAGCCGGGCGGTCCACTGGCGCCGCAATTCGTCCCCGCGCTTGGCGACGGCCTTGTAGATAAGCAAGTCTGGGTGGGCGGTGGCCTCGTTCTCCAACCGCACCAAGAGCTGGTCCGCCTGCTGGAAATCGAGCGTGTGGGCATGGGCGTTGTCGCAGATGGCCTCGACCTCGCGGAGAACCGCGGCCAAGTCGCGGAGCAGTGCCACCAGGGCAATGTCCCCCTGGACCTCGTTGTAGCGGGCGTCCAACTCGGGCACCGAGAGCTTGGACAACTGCTCGGGCTCGCCCTCGGGAGCGTCGCTGCGGAAATCAGCGGTCAAAACCACCAGCGCGGGATCGAGCTCGTTGCAGAACACGTCGATCTGCCGCGTCGCATGGTCAATTTGCTCCTGTTTCGCCTGGAGAAGCGCCGCGAGCGACATTGGGTGGGTGTTGCTGACTGATTTCGCGTGCGAATACAGCAAGGTGTGCGAGCGCGAGGTGGGCAATTGGGGCTGGTAGCGGGTGGGGTTTAGATAGTGGTAGGTGGGTTTAGTTTGCTACGGGTGATACTGTGGTTTAGTTGTTTTGTTTGTGGTGGGCGTACGTTTGCCTACGTGTCGTATACGTTCGCGTAGTCGAGTAATTTTCAGGCGTCAAAGAGTGTAGGATAATCTTCAACAGTGCGCAGCCACGATTGAAGCCAGAACGCGTTGAACAGTGGAATACGTTCGTTTTAGGTGATTCCCTGAACTGTTGTACACTTCCCAACAGTTCCTTTCATTTTCGTTCCTTCCAATTTCGTTCCTTTCTACTTGTTCCTTTCAATTTCCTTCCTCTCATATTGTTAATTGCACATCATCTCTCTCGCCACCATCCTTCATTTCGCAAGTCTTCATTACTCAATACTCTAATTATCTCTATCTATTTCAGTCCTGATCACAAAAGATCCTCGGTAATGTCGTCGTCCAAGTACTCGTCGTCCTTGTTCATCCGGTAAATCGTCATCGCCATCGACGCCACGTTCAACGTGTTCATCAACCACGACGGGACCACAACCTCCCAGAGCTCAATCAGGTTGAATCCAAGATCCAAAAAGTTACCAAACAACTCGATCCACAACATCATCTTGTCGAACTTGAGGTCTTTCAACACCTTGGTGTACCGGCGCTGCACCTCGTCGTTCATCGCAGGCATGGTCTTGGTCTTGTTGCGCTGCAACAACCCAAGCTCGGTGTTCACCTTGCGCTCCTTGCGAATGACATTTCTCAACTGGGTCACCGTCTTGCGGATCAAAAACAAAAGAATCAACACCCAGATCTTGTTGGTGTTTTTCAACACCCGCTTCAACACCTCGGGGAACATGGGGAACTTCAGGAACAAGTGGAGGTTGTCAAGCACGTTGCCTACAATCTCTAAGATGGCAACAAAAACCCGTTCGAGCTTGCGGAAGGTAAACTTTTGGAAAAGGTCGACAAACGGGTCCTTCGGCTTCAGTGGGCGTCCGATGTGCACGGGACGCTTCTCTTTATTGGGGGTGGGGAGCTGGTACTTGGCTACCAACGGCGAATACTGCGGTGGCGGCGCTGGCGGAAGCTTGTGGTGCTGGTTGGAGGTGCGGTTGCTGAACTTGAACGGTTTCGAGCGGTCTTTACCCACAGAGTACGCCTGGCTGGGGACAAGGGTGGCGGCGGAGCGGGAGGTGGTGAATAAGTGCGCGGGCGGCTGGCGGCTGGGTGGGGTCGGAGCTTGCTTCCGGGTAAGGAGGAGTTGTTGGAGCTGGTCGAGCTTGTCGGTGGTGATGTTTTCGTTGCCCTTTTGCTGTTCCTGGCGTGCTAATCGAAGAAGATCCTCAATCACCTCCGTATTACTCATGATTTTCAGCGGTTCGGTGGAGAAGCCTGTGAAACCTGACGCTGGTGTCTGCACATAGATAGCCTCGGGACAGTGTGGGGATGCGCGGGTCGCATGCACGACCCGCGGAAGCCTATCACGGCGGTGTGAAAGAGAATAGTTGGGGAGGCAGAGAAGGGGTGGTGTGTTGTTCACGTTGAGACTCTTGGCCTGGTTGGATTACCGTAGGCTCTTTGGTCTGTGTGCTATCCACTGGAGGGAAGACTTATTTAATTCTTTGACAGGCCTCCATACAGGATTTTGCAGCTGACCGTGACTAATCCAGCTACACAAAACGATTCCAATTGTTGTCTATTACATCTATAAGCGTCTACTCCGTTGCCTCTCTATTCTCCTCGCCGTCTCCATTCTCTTCACCCTCTCCATTCACTCCCACCTCTTCCTTTTCCTCAACCTCACCATTCTCTCCTACCTCTTCCTTCTCTGCTGCCTCTTCCACCACCACACCCTCCACTTCCCTTCCTTCTTCCCACCGGAAGTCCCCCAGGTGGATCGCCTTGCGCGCCTCCAAATACTCCAAGTACTCCTTCCACAACGGGTCGCCCCGCTTCAAGCACGCAACGTCTCCAATGATCACCAACCCATACTTGGCTCTGGTAAGAGCCACGTTAAGCCGACGCTCGTCCTTGAGGAAACCAATCTTGCCCTCCGGGTTCGACCGCACACACCCCATCACCAAAAAGTTCTTCTCGCGACCCTGGAAAGCGTCGATAGAGGCAATCATGATCCCCAGCACCACGTGGATGGTCACAGGCTTCGAGTCGTTGGTGATATCGTCGATATCCACCTCGATCTGGACAGCCCCGCGCTCGGGGTTGATCAAGTCGTCCTTAGCAAGCACCTCCGAGATCATGTTACGCTGGCCCAGGTAGGGAGTGATGATCCCGATGTCCTCGCGCTTGACACCCTTCTCGTACACAAGGTTCTTGACCACCTGGGCAATGTAGTTGATCTCACCCCTGTTGGCGTAGGTGTAGCCGCGGTCCTCGCGCAATCGGTTGCGGACCGAAGACTCACGCGCAGTGCCCTTGGTGTCCCAGAAGTAGACGGGCTGGTCTGCAGGCACACCGGGGTACGCCCGAGCCCCAGCATCGATGCCGTCCTGGAGGGCACCGCCGTAGAACCGGTTACGCGGGAACTCGGAGATCCCAGGGTGCATCCGGTACTGGGTATCCAACATGTGGGGCGTTTTGTAGGACCCGTTCAAGAGCACCCGCTCAAACAACGAAAGCGAGAGCGACGGCACCAACGAGAAACACGACAACTGGCGCTGGTCCCCCACAAACACAAACTTGTCCACGCCCTTCATCGACAACGGGATCAACGTGGTGGGCTCCGACGACTGGGTCGCCTCGTCCATGATCACCACGGGACACTTGGCGATGCTCTTGAGCTGCCCGCTGCCTGCAACGACGGTGGTGGTGAAGATGACCCGCGCCTGGGCCACGTACTGCTTGGTGATCTCGTACTGCTCGGCCAAGTACTTTTTGTAGGCGGTGGAGCCAAAGCCAATGGTGCCACGGCGAAGGTCGTTCACCATCTCCTTGTACTTGAGGGAGAGCGCGTCGTACACCTTGTGGTGCAAGCAGATCGACGCGAGCGGGTGCTGCTTGTTGTACTCACGCTCCTTCTCCAGCGCGGTGATCCGGAGAATCTGTTTCCCGTGGGTGGGCAAGAGCTTCTCGGCAATGTTGTCGATGGCGATGTTGGACGAGGCACACACCAAGATCGGGTAGGTGTTGAGCTGGTCCAACAACTGCAAGATGATCTCGTGGATGGTGCTGGTCTTACCGGTCCCGGGAGGGCCCTGGAGCACGGTGATGGCGTTGTTGAGCACCGACTGGATCGCCACCTTCTGCGACGGGTTGAACAGGTCGCGGGTGAGGTTGACGTGATTGCGGAAGAAGATCTGGCGGATGGGCTCGTTCCCAAGCAACATCTTCTTGAACGTGGGCTTCTCGAGCTGCGACATTGCCGTGAACACCCGCGACACGGGGATCGACAGCGGCATCACCTTGAGGTCGTCGATGTGCGACAGGTGGGGCAACGGCTCGTTGTTCCAGGGGTAGAGCTGGACCACCACCTCGATCACGTCCTTGGGAGGACCTCCACGGCCTCCACGGCCTCCACGACCACCGCGGCCTCCACGACCACGGCCACGGCCACGACCACGGCCACCTCGGCCACCACCGCTCTTGGTGGAGCTCACCGACGACACGGTGTCCACGGTGGCCACGTACCCGTACCACGGCTTGCGGTCGTTCTCTACAAGGAACATCGACTGGCCCACCTGGAAGGGCGTCTTGCGCAACTTGATGAACTTTTCCATCATGAAGCGGTTCTTGATCTCGCCCATCATCATCAGCATCTTGAACTGGGAGTGGGTCTTGGCGGGATCGGCGTACCACTCGATGAGCATGTCGTCGGAGTCGATGAGCTTGTCGTCGTTGGACATCTGCTCCTCCAAAAAGAGGTTGAAAGACATGTGGCGGTAGTAGTCGTCGATGGAGTCGTAGCGGAGCGGGGGTGTTTTCGAGGCGTGGTACTTGGAGAGCACCTCTGGGGCGTCTTCGTCGAGCCCTGGCGTCCCCTCACGGGTCGACTTGGATTGGGTCTCGGATGGGTCATTGGGCTTGGGTTCGGTGCTCTTGGCCTGTTTATCTTTTTTGGTTTTCGCATCAGGTTTGGTGTCCTTTGTGCCCTTGGGCTCCTTTGTCTTGGCCTTAGGCTCGTTGGACTCACCCTTGGAATCTTTAGGTTTGGCATCTTTACCCACGGGTTCCTTGGACTTTGGTTTTTTGGATTTTGGGTCCTTGGATTTTGGGTCTTGGCCCTTAGTATCCTTACCCTTATTGTCCTTAGCCTTGGGTTCCTTGCCATTGTTGTCCTTAGCCTTAGGTTCCTGAACCTTGTCATCCTTAGCCTGGGGTTCTTTAGCACCCTTAGGATCCTTAGTTTTAGAATCCTTGGCTTTAGCTCCCTTCACCTTAAGCCCATTCCCCTTCAATACCTTCCCCTCAGTCTCCTTCCCCTTAGTCTCCTTCCCCTTAGCCTCCTTCCCCTTAGCCTCCTTCCCCTTGGCCTCCTTCTTGGCCTCCTTTCCCTTAGCCTCCTTCTTGGCAGGCTTCCCCAAGGCGGGAGACTGAGAGCGCGAGCCAGCTGGCGATGTGGCGGCCGACGCAGCCCCACTCAAGATCCCCTTGGGCGTGATTTTCCCCGAGCCAATTGCCTTGATCGTGGCACCTCCCTTGATCTGCTTGGCCTGGATCACCGTCTTCTCGTAGTGGGCCCGGCGCTCGGCCGCTTCTTTCTCGTCCACGGGCGGCTTGGTGCGCCGCCGCCCACCGTCCTTGCCTCCCTTGCGTCCCATCTTGCGTCCCCGTGCCCCTGCCTTGCTGTTTTTCAGCGGGATGAACTCGGTGATCCCCAACAACTCGTACAAAAACAGGGGCTCGCCCTCAGCCACCCACTCGCGCTTGCCTCCGTGCTTCGCAATACACTCAGCACACATCACCAGGCCCTTGGACGCCAGCAATTGCTCGTCCGCATCGCACTTGTCGCAACTGAGGTCGCGGAACTGGTAGTACTGGTCGAGCTTGGCAAACAACGTCCCGTTGGACAACAGGTACACCGCGGTGGGGGGATCGCCCCCGTTCTTGGCCTGGTCGCGGGCAGAACAGTCGCGACACACCAACTGCATCTCGCTGAGCCCGTAGCGAACCACCTCGAGGACGTGGATGTTGACGTCACCGCACTCCTCGCACGCCACGGTCTCGCCCTCGGACTCCACCAGCTTGTGGCGCGTCAGCGACAAGTGCCGGGCGATGGCAGAGTTGTCGCCCTTTTCCTGGCACGTCAAGCAGGTGAACTCGGTCATGGTTGCCTTTTCGCGCAGACGGTGTGTATAGAGGTGGTGGTGATAAGAGAAGAAAGGTGAAGAAAGGTGGAGAAGAGGTGGAGGGGTGGTTCAGAAGTTACTGGGTAGTCAACGCGTGGTATGTGCTTGGAGTGTCTTCCTAAGGTGTTTCAATGGGTCGTTTCCTATCTGATTGGTACTCTCTACGTGAAATATTCCATTCAGCAAACCTGAAAAATTCGAGCACCAACCATACACAGGTTATCGAAACAATCAAACCGGTCGAGTTATGGAAGAGACAGAAAAAATAAACGAAAACAGAAACATAAACGAAGCACATTCCCTCCAACTCTTCGAAGTAACCACCAGTCATGGCAAAAACGAACACACCAAATCAGCCTCTAAAAATCCACTACCACCAGTTCACAACCACCAGTCCACTACCACTAATCCACCACTACCACTAATCCACCACCACCACCACCACCAACTACCCCACCTCCTTCATTTCATTACATTCAAATACACCGTCTACTCTATCACTCTAGAAAATGTCCCCACACCCGGCCAACTTCTTGTCGCGACGCTCGGGCCAGTACTTGCCGTTAAAGTCCCAGTACTTGTCCCCGGTGACCTCGTGCACCCGCTGGGTGAACCAGTTGGGCTCGTACGACTCGTTGGACTGCTCGCGGCGCTTGCGGGCCGCCCGCTGCTTCTCCTCCAACCGGTGCTTCTCGTCGGCCGCCTGGTCGTACCGGCCCTCCTCCATGTCCCGCTGGTCAGGCCGCAACCGGGTGTCGGTGGGCGCCACCCACGGCAACAACTTGGGGTCCGGGTTGTTTAACGTGACCGCAAACGCCGTCAAGTTGAACGGCACCTTGGGCCGCGGCGCCACCTGCCACACCAAAAACTTGCCGCCGGCGTAGGGGTCGGTGGTGACCTTGCGCGAGTCGTTGGCCTCCACCAACAGCTGCTTGCGGTCGTGCAGCCCGTCCACCTTTTTCGCGTAGATCTTCAGGTTCCAGTGGCCGCCCATCGCCCACTTGGGCTCGCCCTTGGCGTTGAGCGCGGTGCCCGAGAGCTGGTACGCGCCCTTGGCCGACCACCCGCGCTGCTTGAGGTTCACCTCGATGATGTCGCCAGTGGTGTGGTTGGTGACGGTCATCAACCCGAAGTTGTCCACGGTGGGGCTGCCAGAAAGGATCCCCACCACCGAGGTGTTGACCTTCTTCCACAGGTACAACTCCTCGTACACCTGCTCACCACTTTGGCTCACCACGCCCGAGTCGGGCCGCAACACACAGAACATCTTGCCCAAGTGCTTGAAGTCAAACGACCGCCCGCGGAACTGCGAGTCCACCGCGTTCTCGCCGTAGTACGTCCACTTGGGCAGGTCGGCGTGGCACGCCAGGATCGGCGGGTGGTGCGACACCTGCTCGGCAATCAACCGGTAGTTCTTGTCGGGGCGGCAGTACTCAAACGTCTCGCCCAACAACGGGTTGAACGGCTTGGCAATACGGTCGATGGTCAGCGCGTACTCGGACGCGGCAAACGTGGCCACGTAGATGAGCCGGAGCACCAGGTCGTCGTACTGGCACGCGGTGTCCAACAAGTACAGGCACTCGACGTCCTCGACCAACCGCTGCAACAACAGCAGCGGCTCGTTGAACAGCACCGGCAACGTCATCCGCGTCATGTCCTTGCCGATCATCAGCTTCAAAATGCCCCACAACCCCACCTTGGGCCGGTTGTCCTCGTCCATGGCAAGCTTGGTCCGCGGCGGGTTCTCGTACCCCAAGTACGACCCCTCTTCGGAGATCTGCTTGGCGATTTGTTGCTGGTCGGGGTTGGGGTACTCCAGCGTGTCCTCGGGCTCGTCGTGCGGCTCCTTGGTGGCGGGGTCCACCAGCTCGACCCGCTTGCCTTCGGGGATCGCGTCGAGGTCGGGCGAGCCCGGGTGGGTGGCAGCAGCACCAGCAGCACCAGCGCCAGCAGCGCCAGCAGCAGCACCGGTGGCAGCACCAGTGGTAGAACTAGTGGTGGAGTCAGAAGGCTCGGAACGCGCCTCCAGGTACTCGCCGGACTCAGACTGGCTCATCTCCATGCTGTCGTCCTGGCGCGGCTCGTGGCTTCGAGCCTGGCTGGCCTGGCTCTCCTGGCTGGCCTGTTTGTCAGTCTGTCTAGCCTGGCTCTCCTGTACCTGTCTCTCCTGTCTAGCTTGGCTCTCAGTCTCCAGTCTCTGGCTCTCCTGGCTCTCCTCGCTTCTCAGACCCACCATGTTCTGTGCCATCGCCGTCGGGCTCATGTAGCGCTGGCCCTGCGGTGGCTGGCCGGTGGGCGACATGGCCTCCACCCGCTCTGCCCGCGCCTGTGGCGGCCGCGGCGCCACGAACTGGTCGTTGTCGTCGTCGCTCTCGTCGTCCTCAAACTCCAGCGCGTCAAAGAACTCGTCGTCCAGGTCGGTCTTCAAGATCTCCTCGAGCGCCGGGTTGGCGGGCCTGCCCTCGGAGGGCGTGTTGGCGCCCAGCTGCGTCAAGAGGTACTTCTTCAACTGCTTCTGCTTGCCGTCGTACTCGTTGAGCTTCTCGTCGCGGTTCTGGATCTCCAGCTCCAACTGCTGGATCAGCGCCTCCCACAACCGGTTCACCTCGCGCTGGCGGTCCAACTGCTTCGACACCCGGGCGTCGCGGCCCTGGACGAGCGTGTGGTACTGGCCAATGAGCTCGGAAAGCGCGCGCACCAGCGTCAACCCGGCCGCCTGGACCTCGTCCGCGGCCATCAGGTTGAACAAGTCCTGCAACAGCACCAACTGCACCTCCAACGCGCGGGTCACCAGCTGGACGTCGGCGGAAAACGTGTCTGGGCCCTCGTCCGCCACCTCCTCCACCAGGCCCTCAGCGTCCGAGTCAAAGTCCTCGCAGTCCATCTCGTCGTAGTACGACGCCGGCGCCACGTCGGGCACGTGGCCGCCCTTGTGCTTGCGGCGCAGCAACCGCAACTTGTGGCGCATCCGCCGCCGCGTCAGGTCCTGGGTGTGCTGGGACGCCTGCGACAGCGCCAGGTCAAACAGCTCGCGCGGCTGGGGCTGGGGCGACGTCGCCTGGGCGGCGCGGCGCTTGTGCGAGTCCTTGGCCACGGTGATCGCGTTCTGCAACGTCCACACCCACCGGTTGGTCTCCACCGGGTGGTTGGCGCGCAAGTGCCACCGGATGCCGTTCTTGCCCAAGATCTCAAACTTGCACTTTTCCAGCAGGTCCAAGTGGAGCAGCGCGTACCCGAGGTTGAGCAGCCCGCGGCACGCGTTGGACGCGGTGTCGTCCTGGTTGGCGTAGTACAGCAACACCCCCAGCTGGTCGAGCACAAAGTACCGCAACTTGTACCCCGAGGCGAAGTTGGTCCACTTTTTCAAGTAGCCCTTGTAGGTGGGCGCTGCTGCCAGGTGCGGCTTGCCACCGGGGCCCTGGATCACCGGGTCCATGATGTTCTGCTCCTGCGACGCCTCCTTGATGATGCGCTTGAGCCGCAGGTCCTTGTTGACAATGAGGTCCGCCGGCAACGCCCCGCGCTTGTCGCGCTTGAACGGATCGCCGCCGTGCTTGAGGATCCACTCCACCATCTCGGGGTCGTCCTTCTTGATGAACTCGTGCAACACGGTGTTGCCGGTGTCGGGGTCGGCGCCGTTGATGTCCAACAACTCCAGCGCCCGCGGGTTCTGCACCAACAACTGGTCCAACGCGGCAAAGTCCCGCTGGGAGAAGCACGCACGCAACTGGGCCGCGGCCTTTTCAACGAACTTGGCCCGCTCAAACTGCATCAACTGGGCGACGTTGACGTCGCGCGCCACCTCCACCGGCTGTTTCTTGTGCACGTTGACCACGGTGTCGTTGATGGTGGGCAACAGCAACAAGTACTTGACCACGTCGAGCCGCAGCGCCGCCGCCGCCAAGTGGAGCGGGGTGTTGCCCTCGTCGTCCTGCCCGTTGATGTCGGCGTCGGCAAACCGCTCGGGGTGCTCGACAATGTAGCGGATGGTGTCCAACGGCGCCACCTGCACCGCGTAGTGCAAGAGGGTCTCGCGCAACCGGGTGACGTCGGTGGTGGCGGTGGTGTTCTCGGTGGCCAGCAATTGCGAGTACAACTCGTCGAGCTTGCCGGTGTGGCCCAGCCGGAGCGCGTCCAAGAGCTTGAGCCGGAGTAAACTCGTGTTCAACTGCGACAGCATTCAGCAATTGGCTAGATGGTGGTAGAAAAGATTGCCGTTAGCTACACGAGCCACGCGACCCAGGAAAAAATCACAGGGCTATCGCAGGTGGCTGCGAGCAACCGCGGCGGCAGCGTCGCGGCGGGGCGGGTGGGCCCGCGGGGCGCTCCAGGGTCCCAGCACTACGTGGGACCGCGTGGGGTGGTGCTACGGACGGCACCACCGTGGTGGTGGGCCGTGGTGGCGGGCGTGGTGGTCGCAGTCGGCAATCGTAGCCTTCTGTGCCGACCTGCGAGGCTCAGCACGGTTGCTACCACGAGCCATGATGGACGTGCACAGGAGCCCCGCCGAGCAACGACCGGGTGGGGCCACCAACAATAGCCACGAGCCAACGGGTGCTGATCCCCCGGACGGTGGCAGGTTCGATGCGTGGGTGTGCATAATGCCCGGCTCGCTAGCGTCGGCTCGAGGTGAAGAATGGCTGCGCCCTGCTGCCGTCATTCGGTGCACGTTGGGCACGTCAGCCGGTGTTTTGTGTGATGGAGCACAATGAGATGGGATCTGGGTGACTACGCGCTTACAGGGGTGGTAGACTCTGGTTTTGTGGTTAATTGGGTGTGGAGGCGGTCATTTGAAGGAGATAACGGATGTAGGGTTGACGGGATGTAGTGACGGGATGTAGGGCTGACGTGGGTTTGAGGGGTTTGAGGGGTTTTGTTGGCTGTGTCGGAACGTGATCCGGGTCTGACGGAAGAGATCGGCTAGTGGGTTCACCGACACTGTGTGCCACTTTTCCGACGATAATCCGCTCGTACTGGTGACACTCGCCCATTGTGCCTAAAGTAGAACTGTGCAGTGACTGTGCTCAAAACAGAGCGAGACTCTGTTGTTTAGACACCGGGTGTCTTCTCCACTCCACCCTCCACCGCATCGCCTCTACCGCATTGCCTATCTCATCCCCCTACCCCATCCTTACCTCATCCCACCATACCTCCTGTCTTCTCCCCTCCTGCACACAGCCCCGATCGACCAAAGCTCGATCCCCACAGACATTCGTCGTCCCACTCCTCGACCGTGGCCCGTGGCGCTTGATGAAACCCGCAACGCTATACATCCAGAACTTGAATGACCAGGTCAACCGCGATATCATCAAACACTTGTTGTACATGCTTCTCCTGACCTACGGCGATGTGCTCGACATCGTTGTCCAGCGAGGATTCGCCCATGCCACGATGACAGCCGACGACGCTGCCGTGGCGAAAAGATGCATTTCTGGCGAGCTCTTTTTGAGCAAGCCGCTTAAAGTGGAATACTCCACCAACGATTGTAAACGCGTCCAATATTTGTAGCGCTAGTGCCTGCGCGCAGGGGCCTCTGAGGGGCCTTGACGAGTGAGCTTTCGTGTACATAACCAATACATGCATATACAGTGGGGTCCTGAAACGCCGGATCTACTGTGTTTTATTTAGATTAGGTTGGCTAGATTGAGTTGGTACGGCTCATGTTGATCATCGATCCCTGCCTTATCGGGCACGGCATCGATCCGATCCCGACCGCAGATCGAGTCCCCGTTGCCGAGACGACATCATTGTCGTGGTCTTCGCTGGGTTCGCCCACCCCCGTAATCCTCTTGTTCGCTAGCCGCGCCGTGCGCCGTCTCCTTCTCTTTCCCTCACCGCTTGTGTGACTCACCCAAAGCGGCAATCGCCGTGTCATTCCGTGCGTCTTCCCCACGCCAGGAAAAAAGACGTTGAAAAATCTCCTATTGCTATGCCACCGCCAACGCTGCCGTCGTTAGACGCCCATGCCATCCTGGGCATTGCGGGCTCCATTTCTATTGCCTGCTGGGTGATCGTTTTTGCTCCACAAATCTACGAAAACTTCCGCCGCAAGTCGCTGGAGGGCCTCTCCCTCACGTTTATCGTGTTGTGGTTGGCGGGCGATGTGTTCAACGTGTTGGGCCTGGTGCTCCAAGGGGTGCTCCCGACGATGATCGTGCTTGCTGTGTACTACACCTTGGCCGATATCGTGTTGTTGTGGCAGTGTCTTGTCTATGGCGACGGTAAGAACGCCGACGGGACCCACTTGCTGCCAGCGACGCCCATGAGCGATGACGTGATCACCCAGGTGTTGAGCAACGCCGACGAGCCCCAGGGCCGCGCCAGCATCGGTGAAGCCTTGCTCAAGGTGTTGATGGTGGTGATGGTGTTCGCTGCCGGAGTGGTGGGGTGGTGGATCACCGACGACCCGCTGAAGGAGCCTGCGGAGTTGATCTTCGACCCGCTCGCCCAGTTCTTTGGCTGGTTGTGCGCCATCTTGTACTTGGGCCTGCGGGTGCCCCAGATCATGCTCAACTACCAGCGCAAGCTGGTGGACGGGATCTCGTTCATGTTCTTTTTGTTTTCCTGTCTCGGTAACTTGACGTATGTGGTGCTGATCCTCGCCATTGACACCTCGTGGTACTACCTCTGGGTCAACTCGCTGTGGTTGGCCGGGTCCTTGGGGACGTTGGCGATGGACTTTACCATCTTCATCCAGTTCTTTGTCTACAACGAAAACAAGCCGTGTCTCAGTGACGACGACGACAGCACCAACTACGGCGCGGTGTAATCTTTATAATGTATTAATGAACAGCATAGATAGCGTTAGCGAGTGTGGGGTATGCAGTAATCCGTGAAGGTATAACTCCGTAGGATAAACCCGTGCCAAGAGCGGCCGGAGTTGCGGCCAGGATCGGATCGTGTCGCGGTTGTGGTTGACGTGGTTGTCTGTGTTACTGGCTTGTATATCGGTTGGCTTGTGTCGTATTTTAAGTGGTCTTCATTGTGGGATTTACCAACCACAAATACCCACCGCGATATTTAAACCCGACCCTTACCAAAAATTCCACCAACACCATGTCTGAGCCATACGTATCCAACGGGTTTTCCGCCAGCGTTGGCGAGACGCCCCAGCTTTCCGTCAACGACATTCTCGACGCCAAAACTACCGAGGCCATCAATCTCGTAATCAACGTTCGCCGGTTGATTCCCGAGGACACCGAGTACGACGGCTTCCGCTGGCACATCGTGGAGGCAATGCGAATGTGTCTTGACGGGCTCCGTCTCATCCGTCGTGACCAGGGTGTGGTACCCAAGTTGTAGTACCCTCCAGTTATAGAAAATAAATTGTTCTATGCTATCTATATGCTATGTTACTTTCGGTCATCCTCATCAGGGGTAATGACAAAAGTGGGTGCTGCCAGCTGTCTCGCGGGGTTGGACAACACCCGGGGTTGCAAGAACTGCGGCGACTCGCTGCGTTCTGACACCTCCTCCAACGTGTTGGTGCGCGAGCGACCCCCAGTGTACCCGTCGTAGGTGACCAGCGGGTAGTGGTGGCTGGCTTCCTGGTACAACAACTCGCGGGTCTCTTCCTCCACGGCGCCTTCGTCCACGGGGTCCATGGGCTGTTTCCGCAGCCCCTTGGAGTTAAAGCGGCGCACCAGCGACTTGCGCGACATGGACTGGCCGAGCTTGCGTAACTCGTTCTCCTGCTGGTCGTACACCAGGAACGCCCGCAACCGGAACAGGGGGGTCACCAGTACCCGCGACGCGTGTTTCAGCGACTCATCGTGCACAAGCGGCTCCAGAGGACGTCGCTGCTGCATTTCGGGCACCGTGGACATGGAGTACAACAGCACGTCGTCGTCGTCGTCGTCATCAGGGTTGGCACACCACAAGGGCATCGCCCACAACAACACCAGCAACAACGCGTGCAGCTCTGCGAGCCAGTAGAGCGCAAACCACCGCTGGCCCATCTGGGTGTCAAGGCCAAACGGGCCCAAGTTGTCGTCGATGGCGTCTGAAACCTCTACTACAAGCTTGGTGATGATGACAATGCCCACAGTGAACGCAATGAACAGCCCCAAATTGACGAGAGCGATGGCGTGGATCACCCACCCGGGGCGAAACTTGCGGATCAGCAGGGCCAGCTGGCGCGAGTAGACCATCACTGTGGCCACACACACGATCGCCTGGAGCACTAACCCGGCCACGATCGACCGGGGAACGTTGTCAAACAACACCTTGCGACTGGCGGTGGAGTCAAGATAGGCCTTGTCTTTGTAGGTGGGGGTGTTGTAGGCATAGGCCAAGATAGCCTTCAACCCCACGCGCTCCAAGTTGCGGCGGTAGTCGAACGCAAAGAAGTTTTCGTGCTCACACGTTACCATGTCGTTATGGCGCAACCAGTAGTGCGCACCCAGTTTGGGATCGGTCATCGAGGTGATGTTGTAGTTACCCACACAGAACCGCCACAACAGCAGCATGATGTACTGCGGCGCCAGTGCCACCTGA
The DNA here is from genome assembly GCA_030560525.1 of Diutina catenulata. NCBI lineage: Eukaryota > Fungi > Ascomycota > Pichiomycetes > Serinales > Debaryomycetaceae > Diutina > Diutina catenulata. Next base: position 35,082 of record JAKTTW010000020.1, read on the forward strand.
GCCTCGGCGTATTGCGATAAAATGTTGATCTCCAGCTTGGTAAGCAGCGGGCCCACGGGGAGCTCGGCGCCGTCAAGATCGGTTTCGTGGGCTACGCTCTGTCGCAAAATCTCCAGCAAACCGTTGGAAACATTGACGTTGTCGCAGTTGATCCGATAGAGGTACACCAGCAGCAGAAGCTTCGGGGCTACCAACACCGCGATCGAGTACGCCACCACCGACACCAGCGCAAAGAGCCGGAGAGTGAGCACCACTCGCTCAAACGACAGGAGCCCGTAGTACGTTCGGGAAAGCCAGAGGGGAACGTGGATGGCCACCATTTTCAGTTGTGATGCAGGCAACCGAGCTTAGTAATGAGCAAAGGCCGTGAAAAATCAAAGATGGGGGAAGCGACCAGCGCTATCGTGACGGGAAAGGGCTTGGTCGTACCTGTGTCGACGCACGCTGTCAATCAATACCGCAACGAGGCTTGGGCTTCGATCGTGTCCTCGTTCGCTGTAGATCAGACGGTGGGAGATAGCGCGCTGAGCCTTAGCTTGTATGACGGACACGCATTATGCGAAGGAAGGTTGATTATGTCGAGGTTGTTCGTAATTTGTGGGGAGTGAATGGGTGGTGAGAAGCGGAAGGGTGGCGAATCGGTGCTGCGGTTTGCGGTTGCAACGTATTTTGAGCCGGTGTCACACATGAAATTGTAAGTGTGTTTGTATTTTTAGTAACTCGCCTATTTCGAAACAACGGGAGAATGTGGACAAGTGAATGTGGACAACTGGGTAGTCACCTATTGTTGCGGGATGCCAACCACTTTGGAATTGTGTTCCACGGTCCCACTTGTGCCCCGCAAAGCTTAATCTGGACGATAGCCAGGCACGTGGATCGCGCTTGTTGACGCTCGAGAGAGGTGTGCAAATGCTACTGCGCAGTTGAATGTAAATCCGCGGGAAGCCTGCCACCATCGCTCCTGTGGCTCTAGCAACCTTGCGTTGGTTCCCCACACCGCTGGTAGTCTGGACCCTATTGATTTTATTGTCTGCTTTGTCTCGCTCCGCAACCTACATTGCTTTTTCCAGATTTTATGCAAAAATAGATGGACGGCGTTTCTTACCATGCCTTATCGTCAGACCACGGTGGCATTTGGGCAACTTCAGCGCAATTAGACTATTCTTGGCATTGCCACTTGTGTAAGCCGGTTCCCTTGGTGAATCTGGAGCACTGAGGTCACGCGTCACCTGACCTGACCAAATGACAAAACCGACCTGGGGGCGGGCGATTGTGGGGGCTCTGTTCGTCTAAGCGCTTGCTGCCACGGCACTCTATTGTTTACATTGCCTCTACTGATCTAATCCGGCGCGTTGATGACAACCGCCCCATTCTTTCCCCAACGTGGGTGCCCGGGCCCACAATTTGAATTAAGGGTGATATGCACGGCTGCACCATTACACCGGTCGTGGGGCGAAGAAGCCCCAAACCATAACACAATAAAAAGTGACAAACCCACGGGGTTTTTAACAGCCTGTATTCTCTGCTACACCTGCGCCCAGCACCTGGTCTCGTGATGGGAGCAACTCAGTTAAGATACCGGCGAACAGAACCGGCACGTGCAAGCAACAGTGACCAAAGTGACCACCTTAGTGAAATGGCCACCAAAGCGACCCATTTCTCCCAGTACAACGTCTACGACCCGCAGCTCGAGCCTGCCAGCGTGCCCCTCGACGCCGCCACCCCGCGACTGACTCCAGAGTGGACATGGGACTCCAACCTGTCATGGGTGCACCTGCCTGCTGACGCACGGCCTGCAACCCCGATACGTACCACCGAGGAAGACATCCCAGACGACATCCTCGGGCACATTCTCAGCTATTGCCCCCAGCAGGTGGCCTGTGCCATGGCAGTGGCTTGCCGGCAAACCTACGCTGCATCTATGGCTCGTTTGGTTGATAGGCTCTATGTGGACTGTGCCAACGAGATCAAACCGGCGCCGTTGGGCCGTCAGCCGCCCCGGTTTTACCTTGACTTCACTGTAGTGCCCTTTGACAAGTTTGAGCGCCACATCAACACGCTCGTAGCCCTCCCCGTGCGGACAATTGTCCTCAACAAGCCCCAGTTTAGTGCTGAGGAGTTTGTCACCTACCTGATCCGGTTTGGCCAGTGTGACATCTTTACGCGGCTGAGCGAGACCACCAAGTACAGCACCGCCTGTCTTGATCGTCCCCACCCTCGCATTCGTCTGAGCCAGTGTGGCGAGCCTCTGGTGGCCAAAATGGGCCGTCGAGCCTCCTTTTTGGAGGTGCGGTGCAATGGCTCCACCAACTTGCTTCAGGAGGCAGAGAATCTGTTACGAGGGGTCAACAAGTTGACTCTCCGCAATGTCAACGCCATGAACCCCTACTACGATCGCCTGGTGGCGCGCAAGTTCCACTTGCGCTCGCTCATTCTCGATGGTCCGCCTCCGCCGGCGTTGGTGGACCTCATGAACTGGGGCGCTCTTGACCAGTTGCACTTGGTATACCCCACGCTCGAGCTGTTCCCGCTCGGCAACGGGGCTGGGTTGACGGCGCTCACCCAGCTCTCGATCACCGTGAGTGACACCAGCGACGTGCTCCTGGCAGAGCTCCCGCTGCCCATGCCTCTCCCGACCTATCTCCAGCTAGTGATGTCGTTGAGACCCAACCAATTGCGAGCCCTCCGTCTCCAGATGCTCGTGGTTTCCAAGAACCTCTGGCACTTGGCGTTGGCGTCGCACCACCACCGCGAGCTGGTCCAGCAGCTTGCTATGTACTCCGGATTCGACACTCCCCTGTGGTTCGACTTCGATGCCATGCTCCGCCCGCGTCGCCGGCTGATTGAGCAAGTGCTGCCCCAACACAAGCTCCAGGTGGTGCAGCGGATGGTGGCTACGGGCTACCCAAAGCTCCAGTGGGTGCTGATTGGAGACGACGACTTCATGGTGGAAGGCGACGCCGTGAGTATCATTAATTAGTTACGTGTTACGAATAAAATGATTTCCGTTTGATTTCCGTTGGAAGGTAATCGTTCGATTTCGAACGAGCTCAAAATGAGTGCTACGGTTGCTCAAATTTGTGCTCATGCTCGTACACTCCAATGCCAAGTTATCATCACACTAATCTCAACTGTCATCACTCTCATAATACAAACCTTTATTCTTTCAGCTCTATGCTATATAAAATACAATGGGGCGGTTCCCGTGAACCTACCGTGCCCCTGAGAAACCAGTTCTCCGAATCAAAAGTTCTCGTCAAACGACAAGTTACCGTGCGAGCGCACAAAGTCGTCGAGGTCCCGGTTCTTGGGCTCGATCTCGTCGTACCCACGCTTGCGGGTCAGCTCGGGGAGGGCCACCCCGCCAGAACTCCAGTCGTGCAAGTTGGAGCCCAGAGTGGTGGCGAACGTCGAGCTCAGGCCACCTCCAAGCAGCGGAGGCTGGCTCATGTGCGCGGGCAACGGAACCCTCGAGGGGGTCCCCGTGGGCAATTTGTAACCGTTGGCCACCGCGTGGCGGACTTTCATCCCCACTGTCAGCAACCCGTCGCGAACATTTTCGTCTTCGGTATACGAGGGAGTCTTGGCCGCAGACTGCGGCTGAACCATCTGGCGCTTGTACATGCTGGCTGTAGGGGTTGGTTGCGTCTTGGTAGAAAAATGTCAAAATTCGTGCGAAAACACCCGTGAATCAATAACGGCTAAAACAATCCCGATCCAGCCTACGTTGGGCGGGTAGTCGTCGCCCGTACAAAGTTAGTTCGGGCCGACGAAATGCGTGACCGCGAGCGGGTGGATGGAGACCCTGTAAAGCGCAACACATTTCCGCGGGAAGGAGTGTGGTTATGCACACCCCCGACACGCGTCGGTTTCATCGCGTCTGCTCAGGGAATGTTCATTGGCGCATGGCGTGGATTAGGGTGTTCTCAACAGGAATCAGGTGAGCCACCGACCGAAATCCAACCATCACCCGCCCGTAATCTGTCGAGGGAAGCCATGAGACCGCCTGCCCCTGGCAGCGATTGGCGCGAACACACCCTGCGTCGCCTGGATAACCCAACACAGTAAAAACAGAGGGCGGGTTGCTTTGCAGGCGTGCAGAGACTATCCTCTTCGCGTCAATCTACAATTTTAAACTCTGCTGAAACGAGATTGGCTGGCGTTTTTTTATGCACGCGCCGTCCTCGTGCAATAGTTGGTCGTCAGTGTGGGTCATGTCTGATGGGGAATGTCGAAACGGGAAGGGTAGGTTTTCAAGCCACGCCACCAGACCCTGTTTGACCCGATTGGGCGTAATGAAGCAGGCATCGCCTGGTGGCTACTGGGGCAAACCCGAGGTGGTACGAACCACAATCTGTCCCGATGGCGCCCCTGGGCGGGCTCGTGACTTGACGCACGATTTTATCCTGTTTGGAGTGACGGTGCTCCCAATTCGTTTCAGCCCACGCCTTTTACGGCTGTACTCCTGAATGCGACGCATTGCGCGTAAACAAGCCTGACCAGCCCATTCCACAAAAAAAACAGTATAAATAGGGAGCCACCCCCAGGTTTTTTTCCCCAGGAAGTTCTCGCGAACCTCCTCGGGGTGTTTACTGTTCCTACTGGTGTCCCCGGTGCTTAGGAACCACCGGGGGTGCTAGTTGTAAGCACTTTACGAGCCGTTGGTACTCGAGGTCGTTTGCATCATGTGGTTGGGTTTGCCAACGCGCGATGCGCCTGGCTTTGAGATGCGACGGTTCTGCGTAAGGCAGGCGCCAATCTCCATGGTCAGCTAGGGTATGTGGTAGTGCCCTAGCTGGCCATTCTTCTCTCCACCAAAACATGGTAGCGCCGCTATGCTTAGCCGAGAGTTTATTTTTCGAGATCGGCAACGTAGGTCAATGCAAGTGTGAAATTGATTATGACGAGGTCGCTGAATGCAGCGGTATGCAATTGGTTTGGAGGCGCAATGGTCTGGTAGTGTCGTCTATAGCACCATGCGACTCAACCTAGCTAATTACTAATCTATCCTGGTCTCTTAAGTGAACCAACCTACGCCCGCCTACTGAACCTGACATCAGCCAAACCCAGCCCACTCAATCGTAAATGCCTGCTTTACGCGGGGGGCAAACACTTGCTCGAGGGTGGCCTTTTCGGGCTCAGCGTCATCAATCAACACAATTGACTTTTTCACCGAGGTGGCGAGCCGCCCACTCACCACGATATCAGTAAGGCTGGTGGTTCGAAACCGCACCACCGTGTACGCGTGGAACTTGAGGGGATCACCGGGGTAGCACACTAGATCGCCACCAAACTTTAGCCCAGGGGCGATCACGAGCTTGTGTGTGTCCTTCAAATGGCAGTAGCTTGTGTAGTTTGTGACAAACTGGGCTTCTGAGTAGTCAGGGTACGCAGCCAAGAACCTGCGGGCGAGTTCTAGCGGGGAGACGACATGCTTGGACGCAGTGGCTTCGTCGTGCTCGGGCTCATCGTCGTCGATGCGGTGGCTGATACCGTCATTAGATTCGGTGTTCTGCTCTGTGGTAGTTTGTGGGCGGTCTGAGCGATACTCCTGGTAGTCCACGAGCTCGGCGTGCCCGTTCTGGACTAGCCAGAGACTTTCCCAGATCGAGAGCCGCACCGGCACCAGCATGAACACGTTCTGCTGGGGGTACGGAGCCAACGTTCCGATAAACACTCCACACACCCCAAGCTCACGGAGTCGCTTGACGTCCTCCAACAGGAATACAAGCACGTCCAGGCCCGACACCACGGGGAGCACAAGCGTCATGGTGGTGATCCGTTTGTTAGCCGCACGCTACATGCAGTCGATGGGAAAGACAGAGGAGGGTGGCAGCAAACAGGGTCTGGATCGTGTAGCAAACGAAGGCGGGGTCAATCAGCGAGCCTCATCAAACAATGAGTTCATTGATTCGTTTGTAGGTTACCCTTTACTTCGTTGTTTGAATATTACCTCCACTTAGTTTATGGATACCCCATCACATTACATTACAAGTGTAATAAAAATGGTTAGGAAATGTAGTAGCTTAGAAAGCACAACAGAACCCAAGCATATTACCATACCCATAAGTCCCCGCACACCTCTATCCTTCTTTTCTACGTTCCTCCCACCCCAGTCTTCCCCATCTCATCGCGACTGCAGGCGCATCGCGACCAAAGATCATCACTATCAGCTCAGGTCACCAATGGAAAAGTACCAGAGAGCGGCGCCCGAGCGGACGGGCGAGAAGCCCAAACACCGTGGCAACCGACGGTTCCGCGAGGGGATGAAGAAGCTCGACACCAACTACCGCGAGGCGGTGCAGGCCGCTGCCGACACCGAGATGTTGTTGACAGAGGAGGCCGGGTTCCTCGAGGCGGAGGGGATGGAGAAAACCTACAAGTTCCGCCAGCAGGACATTGCCAAGGCGGTGGACACCCAGACCGCCAACAAAAAATTCGACTTTAAGCTCAACGAGTTTGGTCCCTACACCCTCGACTTCTCGCGAACGGGTCGGGATCTCTTGATTGGCGGGCGCAAGGGCCATGTGGCCCTGATGGACTGGCGCAAGGGGGTGCTTGGGTGCGAGCTCCACCTTGGCGAGACCGTGTTTGACGTCAAGTGGTTGCACAACAACCAGTACTTTGCCGCGGCCCAGAAGAAATACTCGTTCATCTACAACCAGGACGGAATCGAGGTGCACCGGCTCAAACACCTTGTGGAGATGACCCATCTCGACTTCTTGCCCTACCACTTCTTGCTTGCCGCGTCGGGCAAGCAGGGGTGGCTCAAGTACACCGACACGCTGACGGGTCAGCTCGTGGCCGAGCACCGAACAAAGATGGGGCCGGTGCAGCTGATGTGCCAGAACCCGTACAACGCGGTGATGCACTTGGGCCACGCCAACGGCACGGTGCTGTTGTGGCTGCCGCTGATGCTGACCCCGCTCGTCAAAATGCAGGTGGGCCGGGGCCCCATCCGCGACATCAGTGTGGACCGTGAGGGCCGCTACATGGCTGCCGTGGGTGCCGACAAGCAGTTGCGGTTGTGGGACTTGCGCAAGTTGGAGCTGCTCGACGGGTACTACACCCCCGCTCCCGCGCTGCTGGTGGAGATCCTGGACTCCGGGCTCGTGCTGGTGGGGTACAACTCCACCGTCACCGTGTGGAAGGACGTGTTCAAGACCCGCCAGAAGCTGCCGTACATGAACCACGTGATGCAGCGGCTGAACATCGACCAGATGCGCTACGTGCCGTTTGAGGATATCTTAGGCATTGGCCACGCCCAGGGGGTGCTGCTGATGATTGTGCCTGGGGCCGGTGAGGCCAACTACGACGCGATGGAGATCAACCCCTACGAGTCCGTCAAGCAGCGGCGTGAGCAGGAGGTGCGCATGTTGTTGAACAAGTTGCCTGCCGACACCATCACCTTGGACCCGCAGTCGCTCGGCAAGGTCGATGCCCGCGCGGCCACCGTCAAGTTGGGTGCCAACCAGGAGGTGGTGGAGGACGACGAGAACGACGAGCGGTTCCAGCCGCGCCCCGACTTGCCCGAGGACAAGCTGAAGTTGAAGCGGTACCTCGAGAAGAAGAAGCGCAATGTCGTCGACCAGCGGCGGTTGCGGATCGAGCGCAACTTGGAGATGGAGAAGGAGGCCCGGCGCCGGCGCATCATGGAGCAGCGTGGGGTGGCCGAGGAGAAGGACGTGTTGGACAGCGCCTTGCTGCGGTTTGGGTAGGCCTTATAGACTAATGGAACGGAAAGGAAAAGGACGTAGAGGAGTAGGTTACAAAAGTAGGATGAAGTGAGAGGTACTATGGCGATGAAGAGATTTTGATGGTGAGAGGTATTTGGTGGTGAAAAGTATTTTCGTGGTCGTAGTTGCAATTTTTCAGCTGGCTCCTTATGGCTTCCAACCACCACGCCGCACCCGCGCGGCGCTGGCCGTTGAAAATCGCGCGTGGCTAAACAAGAGCCCCATGCTTGACTACGAGGCGTCCGACGAGACGTTGCTCTCGTTCTACGATTTGCACTCGCTTGAGCCGAAACTGCTCGCCGATGTTGAGCTGAAGGCACACCCAATCCAAGTGCACGATCTCCACCAGGTGTCGGCCGAGCCCACCGACGTCCAATTCGAAATGCTCAACGAGGTGGTCAATCGCCAGTACGAGCCGTTCATGGTGCTGCGGACCCCGGCAGATTTCACCGCCAAGGATGCCGAGGACCCTCTTCGCGGGCCTGGCTCCAACGTCATCAAGGAATTGGTCGCGTCCAACGCGGTGGAGCTGCCCCTCGATCCCGAGATCAACCACTACATTGTCAGTCTGCAGCAGTTTGACGCCCACCGGTTTCTCACCACGGTGCACCGTCAGCTGAGCATTGACGAGTTGACCAACCACTTGCTGATGTTGGACCGCACCATCAAGCTGCAGCAGGGGGAGGTCCAGAGGGTGATTGACGAGAACTTTGAGCGGTTTGTCAACGTCAAGCAGCTGATCGACTCGATTCTCACCGGGTTCAAGGCCACAAAACACAAGGCAGGCACCGACCGTGCCGAGCAGGCGGTGTACATGCCCGGGTCGCTGGTGGCGGCCGACGACCTGCTTTCGGGCCAGTTGGAGGACCTGATCAAAAACTTGAACACGACGTTGTCGCTCATGATCCGGCCCATCAAGGAGAACCGCGACAAGGAGCACAAGCTTCTGGCGTTGGTGGAGTTTGTCAGCTCGCAGCGGTTCTTGTTTGACTTGCCCGGGCGGCTTGTGGCCAACATCGGGAAAAACAACCACCAGCAGGTGGTGGAGGACTACCACAGCTATTTGAAGTGGCGCAGCACCTTTGACGAGGAGCTGGCGCTGCCGATCGTGGCCACCATTGCCAACAAAGTGTGCGACAACGTCGAGGGGATCATCAGCGAGTACCGGCGGCGGATCTACCGCCAGTTGCTTGCGCTCGACCACCAGCACACGCTGGCGACGTTTGGACGCGCCATCGACCTGGAAAAGAACCCCAATGCCCGGTTTGTCCAGTTGGTGGACCAGATCTACCACTTGGACCCCGACAAGAAGCTGAATCCGATCGCCCAGTTCTTGCGGGCCCAGACGGAGGGGTTGCACAGCCAACTCGAGCACCAGCTCACCCGGTTCGACGACCGGTTCCGCACCAGCCAGCAAAAGCTCGGGGATTACATCGGGCTGTTGCACCCGGGCAAGGGAGGGTCGTACGTGCGGTTCATCGGCGAAAAGTACGCCACGGTGGAAACCTACTTCCACACCAACTCGGTGGCCAACGCCGACGCTACCGTGGCCGAGGTGTTTGGCTCCGTCGACCTGTTGGATTTGCTGATCGTCAACGAGACCTGGCTTGTGTTGTACAATTTTGTCGACTACTTGGACGATATCTACCGCGGCAACTTGTCTAAGTTTGTCACCAACTATACCCACTACGCGACCCAGGAGGACGTGGACAACGACGGCACCATCCGCCGGCTGTTTGACCAGGCGGTGACCCGGGCCGTGGACATTTTGGTGTTGTTGTTTGACGAGGAGCGGCCCGACACCCCGGCAGACGCACTGCCGGCGCTGTACTCGCAGTTCTTGCCCCACTACACCAACCTGTTGCTGGCGATCTACTACTTGCTGGCGATCCACGGCAAGCTCACCCACTTCTTCACCGCGGTGGGGCTGTTGGTGGCAGCGATGGGCGAGGCTTACAAGCTGTCGGAAACCAACAAGTTGGTCAAGCAGTTGCGCAGTGCGGCGCAGAAAGTGACCCAGCGGATGGTCGAGGCCATTGGCACTGTGTGGGTCAACGACTGCTCGCAGTTCTACCTGTTGGAGCAGTGGGAGGTGCTGGATATCCCCTTGGACGGCGAAAACGCCCACTTTGACGGCGCAAGCTACACCAAGTTGATGAACATTGTTGAGTACTACCACGGGTTTGTTCTCTCCAAGCTTGCTGAGCTCGTGTTCGTCACCAACGACCTGCCAGTGCGCATTGTGGGCGCCCACCCGCTGAAAAAGACCCTTGTGGGCATCGAGATCCAGTTCATGCGGTGTCTCAACATCACACTCGACCTGATCATGAAGAAGTACAACACCCACCGGCGCGACGACCTGCTGGCGGTATACAAGATCCTCACCATGAACAACTTTGACGTGTTGCTGCGGCTTGTGTACCCGCGGTTAATTGCCCGGTTCGACCGGTTGTTCCACACCGACTTGGCCCAGCAAAACTTGCCCATTTTTGCCAACATCGACAAGGCGTCGCTCACCATCTTTGACGACGTCATTACCAAGCAGAAATTGGTGATGACCGCCGGCATTGCTGCCCATTTCGCCCGTCCCGACGCCCTGCAAATGCGGGTGGACGGGTTTATCTACGCCATCCTCATGCAATTCGTCAAGTTGATCCACCTCATCAAGCCGTTGACCGGCAATGAAATTTTTGTGTCGATCGTCAACGAATTGCAGCAGGGAGTGCTCAAAAGCATCCTTGACAACTTGCGGATCCACCCCGAGATGGCCCACATGGGGTTGGCCAACTTGAAGTTGGACGTGAACTTTTTTATGGAGGTGTTTGAGTCGTCCAAGACACTCAAGATCAACGAGACGGCGTTCCGCATCATCGAGATCTTGCTCAACACCATCAACGAGCGGTTGGGCGACCAGTACGACCAGCTGCAATGGGACTATGTGCTCGAAGAGAACATGCGGGTGCTGGCCAACCAGTTTGACTGTTTTTAATAGACGCACGGGATACATACGCAGGCTAATACAGACATCAAGCAGAGCTTTCAGCTGACTACAACAAGTTAAACCAAGCAGGTTTCTATGTCGAATTAAAGTACTAATCAAAACACGCGGTGCTTAGATCTTCATTTCCTCAATACCGTGCTTCCAGATCACCACGTAAGGGGTGACACCGTCCTCACGGTAGTTCATCAACACCACCATGGCGTCGGGGTCCATGCCCTCACCAGTGAAGAACTCCCAGTCGTTGAAAGACTTGACGACCTTCTTGACGTAGGCAGCGGCGCCCTTCTCGAACTCCTCGACCTGGTCGGGGTGCTTCTCCTCCAAGTGAGCCTTGATGGTCTTCATGTAGCCCTTGATGTAAGTCAAGTACGACTTCTTGTCGAAAGAGGTGGGCTGCAATCTGAAAGAGTGGACAACGTTGTTGACAGTCTCAACACCGTCAGCCAAGTCATCGTCACCACCCTCGGCGGAGGCGTTGGCACCGATGTCGATGTCGTCACCACCAACCTGGACCATGGCACAGTCAGCCTCGTAGACAGCGTTGTCGACCAACTTGGGCTCGTAGGCGTCAGACAAAAGCTCGTCACCGGAAATCACGTCCTTGTAAATAATCATGGTTGAATTGGATGTTGCCTATTTTTGCCAGCAATTTTTTCAGTGGGCTGGAGGTGGTTGATGAGTCGTGCGGGAACCAGAAGAGCTCAAGCACGGCACGGCGCAGGTCAGGCGGGGTCCGAGGGCGAGTGGCAGCAACAGCTGGCACCGCGAGCTGGCCGGACAACCGCTGCGACTGTTCAATTGGTCCCGACAAGTTAAATTGTGGGGCTATGGATCCATTGATCGGTTCAAAGGGGCTTTGACCACGTGACTGATTCCTCGTCGCGTTTGCGCGGGTTGAAAAATCCCTATGCACGCCTTGGCACCTCGTGGTTATTGAGTGTCCAAATCCGGTAAAGGTAGAGGTTAGCAGAAGGTAATGGTTGGGAAGTCGAAGAGATGGTAGCTAGCAATTGACCACCACTGCAAGGGAACCTACAGAGAGTAATTGTTTTATGAGAGACGTTTGATTCTGGGTGGTTCCGTGCAGGTGAAGGGTGTAGGTGCCCAGCCGCATAGGTTTAAGCTACTGGCCGAGCTTCTATTTTGTGGATGTTGAGGAACCAGCTGGAAAAGAGGGGAAAAAATGTCATCACCGGTTTTGTCTGCTAAAAACAATGGGTAACGGTATCGTTTTGTAGACCAACAGCTTTCCACAAAGCTTATACACGAACCAGGTACGAAACTTAAATACCACAACCGCCCTGAAGCGCCAGCTTGCCAAGCCTGGTGGTTCGAGGCTGACGTGAAAGTGACGTGAAACTCCGATCATATTTACTGAGCGCGGATCCAAGTTCGATTACATGATTTTACGAACAACGTTATGCCAGGTGGCACCACACCCCACATTAGGTAACGCGACGTCGCAAGCACTAAAATGTAACATCCATACATCTGAACTCCGAAAACCTATTCTTCTCATACAATGAACCTCCGTCTCAAGTCACATGCAGCCGTTGCTAAGTGTATCAACCAGTTTCAGGAGCAGTGATGGTGATAAGACCCGACCGTGTCGGAGCTCTACCATTGTGGCGGTCACCTCACCACTAGCACAGAAAAGCACCACGTTGCCCAACGACCAAGGCGTTTTTACACGACCACCTTCGTCTGCAGCCGTGTCATTTTTCCCCGCGATTGCACGATCGAGACAGGGTCTAACCGGTTAGTGCTGTAAGACACAACCCCACCCAAACCGACAATAGTAGCCACGTAGCCCTCCCCCGGACCTCTATTTTTTTTAAGCCGGCCTAAGCAATCGCCCGCAGTCATCGGCTTCGCGGTTGCCACCGGCATATGCCAAAGTTCGCGCGAGTGCAAATCGACTAAAGACCACCAGATCCGATCGTTTTGCCCACCATGGCTGTTGATACGGAATACTACGACTTGCTTGGGATCTCGACGACCGCCACCTCGCTCGAGATCAAAAAGGCCTACCGCAAGGCTGCCATCCGGCTCCACCCTGATAAGAACCCGCTGCCAGATGCCGCGGCCCAGTTTCAGGCGGTGGGAGAAGCGTACCAGGTGTTGAGTGACGAGCAGTTGCGGGTAAAGTACGACAAGTACGGTAAGCAGGAGCTGATCCCCTCTGAAGGGTTCGAAGACCCCTCGGAATTCTTTAGCGTCATTTTTGGCGGCGAGGCCTTCAACGACTGGATTGGCGAGCTCAGCTTGTTCCAGGAGCTCACCAAGAGCGCTGAGCTCTCTGGGATCAACGACGACGTGGCCGAGGAGGAAAAGGCCGCGCGGGATGAAGGGCTGACCAAGTATTTGGCGGAGACGCTGATGGACGAGAAGGAGCGCCGCAAACAGGACTTGGAGAAGTTTGAGGAGGAGTGCCGCCAAAAGAAGTTGGAGACTCGCGAGCGGTTGGCGAAACGGTTGGTGGACCGGTTGCTGTTGTTCACAGAGACCGATATGGCCAATGACGTCGCCGAGCTGTTCCGGGAGAAGATGCGTTACGAGGCGGAGCTGTTGAAGATGGAGCTGTTTGGGCTCGAGATCCTCCACACTATTGGCGAGATCTACCGCACGAAGTCGCGTATCTTCATCAAGAACCAGACATTCTTTGGTTGGGGCGGGTTCTTCCACCTGTTGGGTGAGAAGGGTTCGGTGGTCAAGGACACCTTCAGTGCTGTCAGCGTGGCATTAGACGCCCAGCGGACAATGCAGGAGTATGCCAAGATGCAAGAGGACAACGAATACCACGACAAGAAGGAGGCCGAGCTGGGCGAGGGAGAGACCGAACCCGCGGACAAGCCCGTGGAGGAGGCCCCGGAGCCTGTGCCCGAGAAATCGGACAAGCCGGTGGACAAAGCCGCGGAAAAGACCGAGGTGGTACCTGAGAAACACTCCAAGGAAGAGCTCCAGGACATGGAGCAGTACTTGATGGGCAAGGTGCTCGCGGCCGCGTGGCTGGGTACCAAGTTTGAGATCCTGGGCACGGTGCGGGGCATTGTCGACAGCGTTTTGGACGACAAGGAGATTCCGCTTGACACTCGCATTGCCCGGGCTCGGGCGCTTCGCATCATCGGGGACGTGTTCATCAGTGCCAGCCGCACCGAGGCTGAGGATGAGGAAGCCCGCGTGTTTGAGGAGTTGGTGGCCAACGCCAGCAAGAAGCGGGAAAAGAAGAAGAAGGCCGAGCCCGAACCTGCTGAGGCAACCCCTGCCGAGTGAACATTTATTCTTTCTTTATAGTTATCTTTTAATTCTATTTATTTTAATTTCCATTACGTTACTGATGCTATTTACACGAAGGGGGCCCATCCACAGAACATCTTGGAGAGGTTTTCTGCGGAACGGGCTTCCTGAATCAACTTGTCGACCTGGCCCTGGACATTCAACGGGATTTCCTCGGCGAGAGACATGAGGCCTCTCACTCTGCGACGAACGGTGGTGAGCTGGCTCGTCTTTTGTTCCAGGTCCAAGTCGAGCTTCCAATCCAAGAGCGGGTCGTGGATCAACGCCTCCAAGATGTTCATCAACGGAGCTTCATGGTCGCGGATTACATGACCCACACTCTCGCAGGTGGCCCGGAACTTACCCTCGGTGCCACAGATGCCCATGGCATCAATCAAGTTTTGCGTGAGTCGGAACGGGACAATTTCCGGCACGGGGAGCGTGATACCCTTGTCGAACAAGCACTCGAAGTCGATGTGGAGTACACCTCCAGTGCGTGTGAACAACAATACGTTCTCGCAGTGACGGTCGCCAAGTCCCACGTAGTAGCCCACCATCAGCATCACTGCAAGCAGTCTCACATACTGGGTTCTGGCTTCGAACCACAGCGCCGGGTCGGCAAACTGGTGGATGTACCACGCGTGAAGCACGGGCGGAAACTTCTTTGTGAGTGCCTGGTACACCTCAAGGCCCTTTTGCGGCCCTTGCTTTTGTGCTGACTGGATTTGAGCGTACGTCTTTTGCTCGTGGATAGGCGCGAGACCCATCCGTATCCGCTGTTTGACAGTGATGGCCTTTAACGTTTCCACATTCTCGACAAACTCGATAACACCATGCTGAGGTGAGAGAGGGACAACGGCGTAATTCGCAATTTCAAGCTCACGATGAAGGTAGCGATTGACCGCAGTGGTGAACTCGACCACTTTGGCGTCCTTGCGGGTATCATCACACTTCACCATGAGGTTGTAGGTATTGCCATCGCTTCCGCGGATGGTAATACGCCTCGGTGCCTGTTGCGACCAGAAGATACGCACCAGATCCTCAATCCCCTCGAACATGACTGGCTTAGCATTTGTCTCAAGAAACCTGTGGACCGGCACAACAAGGCCCAGTACACGGCCCAACACCCCAAAGTCTGACATGAGCGAAAACAGGGGCCGTCCACGCCAAGCCTTTGGGGGCTTGAACTTAGCAAGCTTGATAAGCTGCTCAACAAGTTTTTGGGCGCTCCGGAGGGTGTCACCGTGTTTTGACACGAACTCAGGGTCCCGAAGCAACCGGTCTACCCGAGTTTTGCGCTCTGGATCTGTCAGCTTTAGGTGAGAGAGCACCTGCCACAAAGCCTGCTGGGGGCGGTCAAGAATGACACGGGCTAACAACGAATGCATTACCTCATAGGTGTCGCGTTGGGGGTGGGCCATACGAGCCAAAAGTTGCGAGAGACCCACATACCAGGCTTGGGTGATCCAGCTTTGCTTCTTTTGGTTCGTTTTGGAGACATTGTTGTTGATGACCTTGAGCTTCGACAATCTCTCATCGGTAGGCTGTTTGTACACCAACTGGGCAAAATCAAGCCAGATGGTAAGCGCCTTAGGTACAGCTTCACACAAGTACGTGCCGTCATAAGCTAACGAAAAGAGCAAATGGCGCACAATGTACACCTCATACAAACCCTGAGTGGTGGTTTGCGACTCTAACACCTTGTTGTAGTAATTTGCTAACTCGTAGTGAGCGTCACTCCATCCCTCACCAAGCTGAAGCGCGCGTTCATACTGAGTTATAATTTGGGCGCTCAGCAAGTGAGCCAGTTCATCCAACCACTTGGCATACTGAAGCTGGACCCACTTGTCGGGATGGTCCTCCAGAGTGTCGATGATCTTTCGCAAGGCATCGAGTGCTTCTGGTTGACGTCCTTGGTCCCAAAGAAGCTTGGCATACTCCAAGTTGGTTTTGTTACCGCCGAACCCCATAGCTTCCACAATCAATGTGGCCGCCAAATCGAGACGATCGTGGCACCGGGCCCAGTTAGCCATCTTAACCAAGGTACCTTCTTCGCCGTCCTTATCCCCAGCGAGTTTTTGAGCGACACGCAGAAACACCAAGACATGCCACTGGTCTTTGGGGGCCACATGGGATAACCGATGGGACACCACTTTTCTTCCGTGGGCAGGCCGAGCCTTAACGAGCTCCGCATCGTAAATTCGATGGAGGTGACGAAGAAGCGGCAAGTTGACACTAAAGTTAGCCAGTGTTGCGGGCACCAATTGAGCACCAACCAACGCGTTGATGGGCTCGACGTCAAGTTCACGCGACGTCTCAGCAGCTATCAATGCACGAGCGGTGGCAGCTACGACGTCGTCGTGGGTGTTGCGGTGGGTATCGACTACCAGCAACCACTTCGGAAGTGACTCGAACTGGCCCGCGTTGACAGCTGCCTCCAACGCAATTGCGGCATGGTCAGGAGCAACCAGTGTGTGTCCATCTACCTCAGCAAGCACCTGATGATAGTTTCCGTGGTCACACAACAGTCGCAAGCGCTCTGTTTCTCCATCTGCATCCAACGAAAACAGAGCCAACGCCAACGACCAGTTTTGAGGCGTTTGGTTGTACTGAAACAGCTTGAGTCGTCCCTTTAGGTTGGCCAGAGAGAACACCTGGAGCACGCCATTGAGTGATTCGTAGTCACCAACAGCAGCGTACATTTGTTGTAGCACAGGCACAAACTCGTCCATGTCCTTGCGGTCGGTGTGGAACCCTTGCTCCACAATGAGGATGGTTCTCTCCTCCAACTGACACGCGGCAGCTTTGCGAGCTAGCACGGGTGGGTGGAACTGAGCGGTGAATCTTGAGACTCGCTTGAGCTGGGCACGGAGCCTCAGAGCCACTGCTTGTGGGGTATCTTTCGCTTGGATCACCATCTGTGCCAGCAGCTGCCATTGGTGAAAGTAGTCTAGGACGGTGAACACTTCCGCCACAGCAAGCTTCTCCAGCTCGTCCACGGGACTCTCCAGCTGTAAAAGTGTAGCAAAGTCGGTGGTGAGATCATCCACAGCCAAGTCATTAACCACATGGACCATACAAATGTACCGAAACAAAAACTGGCAAAGAGGAGCTTCAGCTCGATCTCTGATCAAGATCAGACAAATGTACATGATGACCCGGGCTGGGGAGCCGCCAGTGCGGCCATTGTGAAGGGCGGACAAGGCCCTACGGAACAAGTCAACTGTTACTGTGATGATCCAGGTATCAAAGGACCGTGTGAGACCACCCCACACGGGATACGCCACGGTTTTTGATTTCACGGGGGGTCCCAAGTAGTTCAGCAGCTCCAACGGACGGAGAGTAGCTTGCGCCAGCGCCAGATACTCATTAATAGAGGGCCCGTACTCAAGCATCAGTTGCATAGCATATGCGTAGAAGAGCTGACGGTTAGGAGGCAGTGACCAGAAGAACGGTACCAAGAGATCCTCCATGAGCTGCCTCACCCAACCACGGACTTCGCCGGCGTCATCAAAATGGTGGAGTAACACCGTGGCCGGATCTGAAATCTTTTTGATGTCGAATCGCGACGGGTCAAGAGTTCCAATGGCCCCAAGACAACTGGCAGCAGCCTGGGGATAGCTCGAAGCTACGGCTAACAACCGCTGCACCAAGACTACCACATGGGGCCATACCTGATCGTGGTCGCGCCACAGGTCGTCAAACACGGCCTGCTGATATCGCCTGAAGTAGTGGTCAATGTCCAGAAGTGCCTGCTCGACCACAAAGTCGTTGCGAGTCGCCAATCTACGACAAAACGCTTCGATCACTTGCGAGCGAGGAATCAGCTCCGGCCGCTGGACAATGACTTTCGCAGAGAGTTCCAGGTGCGATGGAATCAGCCACACGTAGGGCACAAACTGGGGGTACTTTGAGACAATCAACCGGTACATCTCGTCCAAAATTGCTACCGCCACCTTTTGCGTGGCTTCAGCCTCCAACGATGAGTAGATTTGAAAAATGCCCAGCATCATCGTGTCCACCAAAGAGAGCATTCGATCGAGACCCACCTTGGTCACGAGAGCCCGCCAACCACAGAGTGCAAGGTGCTGGAAAAGCGGCAGCATCAGCAAACATGCCTCCAAACACGTGGAAATTTGGCCCAACCCCACAGTGATCGTGTGGGGGATCTCTTCAACCAAGAACTCCAAGGCACGAAGAGCGGCAATCTTCGACAGAACCAGCCGAGTGCCCTTGATGTCATGTACTGTATCACTGCACCGTTGGACAATACTCAAGAGCTTGTCAGACAACGCCTGCTTTGCCTGCGTCAGAAGCTCCGATGTACCGTGGCTTCTGTGAGCTCCATTCGATTTCTCGTCATTGGCTGCTTCCAGCGCTCTTTCTAAAGCCGCCACAACCCTGGCCCTTGGAACCAGCTCCAACTGCATCAAGATGTGCCAGTAGAGGTCACTAGAGGTTCGGACAATATGGCCGAGACTTTGGTCAGCAAACCGCTGCGACAGAGCTTTAAGAACACCCAAGAAATGCTCCTCGTCAAAATCTGGCGCCACCAAGTGATACGCAACCACGGGACCCAACGCCTTGACAATTAACTTCCCCTTGGATATGGATAATGCCTGGGCGATGTCGTCAACAACCAAGTTTTTGAAATCGTCAAGGAAGTGGGGCACCGCATAGTCGGCCACAAGGCCCAAGAAGTGACGACGCTCCCACCGAAGAAGACCCAAGAGCCGCGAGAGTCCCGCGGTACCCAACGAGAGCGTGGTCACGGCAGCCTGTGGAAGCACCGACATCACTAGCTTCTGGGGTGTCATCTTGAGTGCCATGGCTATCTGGAGCATGCCCACGTGAGCGTAGTTGACCCACTGCTCGTTGCGGCTGCCAAAGATCAGCAAAAGCGTGGTCATCACCGCTCCAATCTCGCGACCGGGATCGCATGCAATGGCCGTGTTGATGAGGGTCTGTATAAGCGCTTCGCCCCAGTGACGAGGGGTCTGTGGGTCGGCCAACCTCTTGGTTACCACCTCAAACACGGGCACAAACGACGACGGATCCCGCGAGCTCGCAAACTCGTCCTCAACGTTGTGGACTCTGACAGCACCCTCGGGCCCGGTGACAAGCCACTGGTCGAGTAAAACGTGCTCCAACGCCACCAAGGGCGCTATCCGGGCCGCCTGCATTCGCACGTCGCGGTTATCGTGGGCCAACCACTGGCCAAGCCATTCGGTAACCACCGAGCGACGATCGCCAAGCCGCCAACTGGCACACACCGAATACACAACAATAAGC
Source organism: Diutina catenulata (assembly GCA_030560525.1). Classification (NCBI taxonomy): domain Eukaryota; kingdom Fungi; phylum Ascomycota; class Pichiomycetes; order Serinales; family Debaryomycetaceae; genus Diutina; species Diutina catenulata. The sequence goes on from JAKTTW010000020.1 coordinate 54,387, forward strand.
AAATTCACAAGCACCACATCGTTGCTTGACGCACTCCACCGGCGGAGCACAATGTCAAAGAACCGTAGCATGAGCGGGTTGGAAGCGAGCAAGAGCCGACGACGGTCAACCCCACTGTACTCGTTTTTCTTCAACGGCACCGGCTCACAGCGCCGGCAGTGATGCTCAGCGTAGTCGCCAGCCACGGTGCACGGGAAATGCCGCGCTGACTGAAGCACCACGAGTGCCTCCTCCGCAGAATTGGCCGACACGGTCCCCTCTAGCCAGCTAGAGAGGGTGGCGGTGGATGTCGAGTGGGAGAAGGAGAAAGTGGAGCGCGCAGTCAACGAGCCAGCCGCCAAGCTCGTCCACGGCATCTCCTTGCCGCTGAGCAACTGGCCCTTGAGCGCGTCCAAGACGGTGTCGTCAAACGGAGTTGCAGTGGCCTCAAGCGCGGACTGCAGGGGTTTGACCAAGTACGCGGCCACGTCGACTGCCAACTGGACCTGGTTGGGCATGGCAATCTCCTCAGCAGCCTCCACTATGGGGGCTACCACACTGGCCAGCACCCCACTAAGCTTGAGGATCGCGTAGGCCACAGAGTAGGCGGTGTGTACCAAAGCAGGTCCTCCCTTCACCAAAAGTGTGAGAGCCTCGCACACCATGGCCACCGCCAGCTCCAACGCGGCCGCCAGCAGCCCCTGGAGCGCTACACTCACCTGGTTGAGAAGAAGATGGGTGAGCGAGGTGTCAACGGTCTCGGGTGCACTGGCGATGCCTGCGCTGGCAACAAACCAGAGCTTGCGGCCAAAACTCGCCAACTGCATGGTCTCTGCGGCCGTCATCCGGAGCCGGCGCGGGATGCCAGCATCACTGATGGTGGTGTACACCTCGATGGTCAGCGCCAACGCGTCAGGGCTCGGGTGTGAGAGCACCCGGTTCACGGTGCGCAGCAAGTGACCCAACACAATGTGCTTGATCCGACGAGGCTTCACCCGGGCAGTGGCCAACACCACGTCCGCTAGGAGCTCGAGGGCGGCGGTGATGGTGCCTGCCTGCTCTCCGACCTCCAGGGCACCCTCGGCCCGCTTGACAACAATGTCTAGAAGCATTACCGCGGCCCAGTCGCCCACGGTGGCGTCTCCTGGTGGCATATCCTCGGGAAGAGGCACCGGTGCACCTCCTCCCACCACCACGGGCCGGGCAAACACGCTCTTTTTGCGCTGAACCACGTCGTTCACCACAGCAGCAATTGATGCCAAGCGCTTTCTGCGGGCGTCTCCCGTCTCGTCCCCCGCGGGATGGGTGGTGGAGTACGCGTGGTAGAACTGGAAGAGGTACACCACCACTTTTGGGAAGGTGTTGCCGCCATCGTGGGGGAGTGTGCGCCGCACATCGGCTAGGAAAGCGTCTAGCTCGGGCGGCAGCAACTTCAACTCCATCGTGTGTGGTCTGAAGCTGCGTTAGCCGTGGTTGAGGTGGTATAGGGTCTATAGCGCGTTCCTGATCTAGGGGACGCGTTCTGCAGATCGTGCGAACGGTGAAAAATAGATAGCGTTTGGGACGGTAGTAGGAAGAGGTTGTCATGATAATTGATACTCTCACGAAGGACAGTAGTATTCGTGGCATTGTTGATCTGGGAATGAATACGCAAACCACTACACACATCAGTTTACTCTTAATTCGTATCTATGAACATGGGACCAGCCCTCTATATCTGCTCTATCTGCGCAAACCCAACCAAATTGTCACGGAGGTTCTGTAGCACTTCGAACTGGTTGAGCAACTGGTAGTGGCTGTCGTCGTACTTATCGAGCACCGCCACCAACTGGTGGAACAACTTCACCAACCCGTCCAAGAGCTCGATGTTGGCCAAGTACTGTTTGTACACCGACGACACCATGGCAAACTTTTTCTCCACAAGCACGTCGTCAAGCGGGTGGCGGGTGGCAAGCACGTCTGCCCGGAGCGCTGGGAGGATGGTCTCGATGATAAAGCTCTCGTAGTCGTGGATAATCGCCATCAATTGGCGGTTGCGCTCGGTTTTTCCCCTGAGAAGGGCATCTAGCGCCAATATCTCCTTCGAGAGAAGGTCGATCTCGCGGTTGTCGTCGTAGGTTTTGTCATTGAACTTCAGGGAGATGATCTGGTCAAGGTGGTATTTCTGGTTGAGCACGTGGCGCACAGCGTCGTGGGCGGGCTCGCTGTCGTCGCTGGCCACGCTGCCGTAGTCGGTGTCTGTGCTGTTGCGGTCTCTGGGCTTTTCTCCTCCGCTCACGAGCGACGGGAACCGCAATTGGTCCGCGCGATGGCTCACCTGGGCTAGGAGCTGGCGGTTGACCTCCAACTGTTGCGAAAGCTCGTCTAGCACCTCGACCACTGGACGCACATTCTCGGTTTTGAGCAAGTAGTAGAAGTTCCCGGGGTCCATGGGAACAAGGGTGGTGGTGACGTTTCGGTACCGTTTTGATCTCGCGCGTGTGCAGGAGATGCGGACGGCTGAAACGCCGGTGAAACTTCGGCCACGAAAGGTCGAAATCTTGTGGTATTGGTCTAGGTATTTGTCTATTGTGGCAACGGGTCGATACATACCATCCCGTGGGATATGTACGGCCAAGGATATTATACACCGACGAACGTCATTTTTTTGGGTTTTCGGATTCATCAATTGGAACGTGAGGCGACCGGGACGGTCAATGCGAGGCGAACTGGAGATTCATGACGGCATTAAAAACACACTGGGGCACAGGGGCTACTTCCGCGCGGCCTTGCGCTCGGCTTTCCCCTTTTTCATCACCTGTTTCAATGCCACCAGGTCCAAGGGGTCCAACAACTCAAACGAGCACAACAACTCGTCGTTGACCAGCATCACCGCGCCCCAGTTGTCAAACTCGCCGCAGTAGTTGGGCGCAGAGAACACCGTCACCAACGTGCGGTCATTAAAAAACTCGTAGCCGTCCTCTACCACCATGTGGGCGCGACACACCAAGTCAAAGCCAAACTTGGACAAGAACTTGTTGATGGCCACCTTAGAAAACACGTACGACACCCCGCGCTCGTTGTCTTCCCACTCGTTGACGGTATCTGCCGGATCCGACCATAGCAAGTCGTTTAATAGCCCAAAGTCGGGCACGTCGGTGGGGCGGGCAATGTTGCGAATCTCGTCCATCAGGTTCAACACTGGCGAAAGACCTCCGTGCACGCAAAAGATCTTGCCAGCGACGATGGCCGCGATGGGTAGCGTGTTGAAGGTGTCGATAAACATCTTCCACGTCTTGATGTTGCACCGGCGCTTGCACTCGTCGTAGAACCCGTACACCCGGGTGACGTTTGCACACTCGTGGTTGCCCCGCAACAAGAAAAAGTTTTCGGGATACTTGATTTTGTAGCACAACAAAAGCAAGATCGTCTCAAGAGACTGCTTGCCACGGTCAACGTAGTCGCCCAAAAACAAGTAATTTGTCGACGGGGGGAACCCGCACTTGGTAAATATCCGGATCAAGTCGCCATACTGGCCATGCACGTCGCCCACCACTTTCACGGGGGGCAGCAACTCCAACAAACTGGGCTGGCTCAAGAAGATCTCGCGCGCGGTGGCACAGATGAGCTGGATCTCCAGGTTCTTCAAGCACACCAGCTTGGTCCGCTTGCCCAGATACCCGGCATCGAGCAACCGCTGGATCAAGTCCTCGATGTCAATGGTCTCATCGGAGGTGGGCGCCTTGGAAAGCACTGTGGGAGCCGCGTCGTCGTCGTCGTCGTCAATCGCCTGCGAGCTGATCAGCGTGGTCTTCGAGAGAATGCCTCCGTCGATAATTTCGCTCCCCGCCGGCAAGTCGCCTCCGAGGAACAGGTTCAGCCGCGACCCGGGCCTCAGACCCAGCCGCAGGCCCAGACGCGAATGCGAGTCGCTGTGATTGGTGTTGGTCCGCGAGAGCCGCCCCAGCGGCAGCGCCAACCCGCCAAAGTTGGGCGTCAGCGCGAGGGTGTCGTTAGTATTGCGTCGCATCAAGATCGGGTCTTTCGGGGTCACCACCGCCAACAGAGCCGGCAAGTCCGCCAGTCCCGCGCTTCCGGAGTGCGTGTGGCTCGGTTCCTGCTCTGGCTGGGCCGCTGGCTCCACCACCTGGGGGGTAGACGCTCTCAGGTGGCTTTGGCGGGCCGGCTCGGGGGCCGGCTCGGGGGCCGGCGCCCGCAGGTCCACCGACTTGCGCAGACGGATGGAGCGCCCGGACCGGGCCGAGTTGCCGGTGTCGCTCCTGCTCAACGGTGGTAGTTTGTCCTTGGATTTACTCGGTGAGTTCCCCATGGCCCGTTGTGGTTGTCAGTGGTTGGTTATCATTTTTTCTTGTTGTGCGACTCACCGGAGGGGGGGAACAGCCGCGGCCAGCCTAAGGCGGGACGAACAAATGTTGCGGAGCGAAGAGCAATGCGCGGGCGAGGGGCCCGCGTAGAGGGGCTGCGGTTGTCGAGGACTGTGCGGTGGTGGGGTGAGTGGTTCTTGCCGGGCCTAATTCGGCAGCTGGCGGAGTTCGGGTGTAACCGTTGTAGCGCGGTGGAGAGACTGGGTGAGGGAATTGGCGAGGTAGGCGTGGTGGGTATGGGTCTACTGTGGGTGTGAGTGTGTCCGAGGGGGGATTGTCTTGCGTTTTGGTGAGTTTCGCTGCAATACGAGGTTTACAATGGTCTACTTTGTTTCACCTTGAAGAGTTGACTCACCCAGACTTCCGAGTAGTTTGGATCTGCCAAGGCTAAGGAGTCCCCCGAAGGCACCGGAGATCGCCTCCGCGAGACCGCGAATGGCCGTGCTCAATTGCTCGCGATATCCTATCACGTACCGGGTGCTTACAATGACCAAAGTGCAAAGCTTTGTTCAATGAAATCTAAATGCCACCACCAGCGTGTCGTATCGCAGTGTAACCCTAGGAAAATGCAACACTTCGGATGCAATTAGGTGTCCCTTACAACTCCGGTGCGCGGGGTTAGTCCAGGGCTTAGCGAGGCGGGTGCATCGCAACCAACTGTTGCGCTGTTACGCCGTCCAGTAACCTTTCCAGGGCTCCGATGAGCACGAAATGGGCTGTGTAGACTGTAGTCAAATGCCGCAGAGGTACCGATCTAACGGCGTTTTATCGCAATCGATGGTCACGAGCAATGAAGGTATCGTACCACATTTACGGCGTTTGATGGATCTCAAAATAGTAGTCGAGTGGTCTCATCCGAAAAACGCAAGTGACGTGTACCTGCTGGGCTCCGATGTGGCTGTCATCTCTACTGTCTTCCGGACATGTTCCCGCCACTCTACGCTGTCTTGCTACATCCAATATGGCGTGCTCGGTTGCGACCCCACACTCGGAACGCGGTAAATCCCATCTGTTTCAGTGTCCCTGACGCTTCCAGCCTGACCAATGAAATATCTGTGAATCCTTTGACGTTTTCTGCGGGGAGTTGCCCAGATTGTAGACAGGTGGGCTTGGCTCAATGGCTGCGAAAGGGATAGATAATGCACGTGTGGAATGTGCAGCTTGGAACTTACACGTATCGGGAAGGATGCGAGACATGGCTAATAGGTAGCAGATGCCATCGAGGCAACAAACTGAAGAAATATGGTTAATCCTTGATCATTCAAACCTCACAAACCCTTTTGTATCCCTCACACGTTTTGTAACGCGGTCGTGCCCCTATCTTTTGGGCCCACTTGGTGCGTAACGTCATCTGACAGCGAGGTCTTGGCAGCCGTCCGAAAGACAATCTACATACCGAGAGGAATTTCCCTGCTTTCAGCGACCTCTCGTGGGAACGCGCTCATCTCAGATCTTTCCTCTTTTGTCCCCAACCTGACAGACATTTTTGTGTCAGGTTCGTTGTAAGCCCCCGTGCCATCGGAGTCACATATAAAACCCAAAATAATCTTTTGATCTCCACAGACTGCGGTTGATGAACACAGGCGATGCCGGCAAACTACCCCACTCCGAACTCGATGACGAGGCCCTAGAGCCGCCGAAGAAGAAGAAGCGGAATAGGAGCCCTCTGACTCCCCCGCTCACGCGCGACAACCGTGACCAGTTGGTCATCGAGCGGGCCCACCTGGACGAGTATCGCCGCGTGGCCCTCACGTTGGTGCTCGCATTCTACCATGACCCGTTCCTCAACTTTATCTTGAAGACCCGAGTTGCTGATGTCTACGGTGGCCGCTCACGCAAGCGGTCATTGTTCACCGCGTACTTCGAGTACGCGGTTTGGGAATGCTTGGCGCTCGATGGGGTCATCTGGGTGGTGAAAGATCCCCGCGTCGCGACCACAGACGATCACACCCCGTTTGTAGCGGCGGCGTTGTGGAACCGCATATACAGCGGTCGCAACTACGAGGAGGAGTATTTGCTGTTGGCGCAGAATCTTCGCCACTGGCTGTTTGTCAACTACGAGTGGAAAACCTTGGTTTACAATTGCCGTGCACGCCTCAACAAATGTTTGCGAGTGTTGTATGAGCGTCGCAACGAGTTGTTGGAGACCCACCACGTCTTGGATGCGCAGGATTGCACGGTGTGGTACCTCAACGACTTTGGTACGCTCCCCGAAGCCCAGGGATTGGGAATCGGGACCCGGCTTATCCGTCACCTGATGCCCCAGTTACCCCTGACTTGGGTGTACTTGGAACTGTCGAATCCCGAAAATCGTGGTTTCTATCGCAAAATGGGGTTTGAAGTTATGAGCTCGTACTCGGTGAAATATGACCAACCGGTCTCTGCAACCATGATTGATCCCAGTGCAGTGGTTGTGGATGCAATGATCCGATGTCCCGTAGCATAGATGGGCACCTATTGATGTTTGATTGTTTTTAGTTCATCCTATGCACATGTGTTTCAGTAGATGATACTTTTATGTAGACGAAGATCAATGCTCCCCTGCCTTTTCAGATCTTAGAGTACTATCGTCGTGTATCGGCTTTTGCCAAATGCCGGCACACAAGGACTCCTTACCTAACTGGAGGTAATATACTTTGGTTGGTTCCACGTAAAACCTTCTAGCATTCCCAGCTCTATACAACTGCCTGCTAAAACCCCTTTCTTCCACCCCCTTCCACTTCTTTCCTCGTCTCCTCACCCAATTTTCACTCTTTGCCACTGCCGCACATAGTGCATACACGCGTCTGCACTCACTCATCACACGGCGTGCCACAGACCGTACACACAAACGACACAACACGATGACGTGGGGCGATCTAGATCCTTACAAAACGTTGGAGTTGGGGGAGACCGCCACCCCGCTTGAAATCAAGCGCAGCTACAAGCAGTTGTCCCTCAAGTTCCACCCCGACAAAAACAAAGAGATCGACACCGATGTGTTCGCCCGGGTCCAGTATGCCTACCTGGTGTTGAGCGACCCCGTGAGGCGCAAGCGCTACGATGCTACCGGTTCGTTGGCTGACCATGACGATGACGACGACTTTGACTGGCTTGACTTCTTCAAAAACACCCAGGAGAAAATCACGGTGGAGATGATTGATGAAGACAGAAAAAAGTACCAGGGGAGCGAAGAGGAAAAGGTGGACATCACCACTAACTTTGCCTACTACGAAGGCGACTTCCTCAAGTTATTTGAGGTAATCCCGCATTTGGAGTTCACTGAAGAGGAAGAAGCGCGGGTTTTCGCCATTGTCGATGGTGAAATAGACAAGATGGAGCTTGCCAAAGAGGTCAAGTCGCTGTGGGACAAATACAAAAAGCTGAGGAAGACCAAGGTGCAGCGTATGTTGAAGAAGTTGGCCAAGGAGGCCAAAGAGGCCGAGGCGTTGAAGGCAAAGATGAATGCTCAAGGTGACTTGAAGCTGCTAATCCAATCTCGAGGCAAACAACGAAGCGAGCTGTTTTTGGCTCGCTTGGAGGCGAAGTACGCCATGCCGGCAAAGAAGGGTAAGAAGCGTACAGCGGAGCCATCTGACGAGGAATTCGCCCGTATTCAGCAAAAGATGAAGAAACGGGTCTAATGGTACATAGGTTTATAGCATTAATTGGGACACACAACTGTGAGTACTCCAAAGTCGGATATAACGTTGCATATGGAACAGGAATGTCGCAAACAGCAAACTGTCTCGGTCCTACCAGATCTGGCTGTGAATACGAAAGCGCAAACCGGAGAAGCGGGGGTCGCTTCGGATATACAAGCTTGTCGGAAATGTCCCTTGGTGAACCTTGTTAACCATTTCATTGACTCCTATGTCGTTATCGCCCGTGCAAAGTGATTCTATGTTTGCGAACTTTAAATCGCAAAATTAGACTACATGAGCTACGTGCTCTGTAGCGTTGTAGAGTCCAGCCGTTTGAATTAGCGGATGACATGAACAATTCCAGCGTTGACGTTTTTTTGCATGAAAGATGGTTCTTCAAGCACGTCAAATCACTCTTGCATTGTTGGCCGCGTTTTTCTCGCTTCCACGTTTTGGGGCGCAGGTGAATTTGCCACGTTCATGTATAGTTGCTGCGATGAATACCTCGCAACAAGCCAAAGGTGTGAGGACGATAGTATGGCTATATGGTACTTGACGAAGGCTCAAAAGTCATCTTTTTCGCTTATTTCCGTTGGGGCATGCTTTTGCATGATGACAGACCACCGCGTTTGGAAATTGCTACTTCACAATTCATCGGTGTCTTGCGCATTTGCCACAACGACATTTTAGGCGACACCGTCGCGAAAGATTTTCGTGTTTGTGTGCAGTATCAGAAGTGAGTGGCTCAGGTGGCTCAGTTAAAACTTTGAAATGAACAGATGGCTTATCATACTTAATGGGGTGTGATTCAAGGTCATCTGTTTCAACTGCCTTCTTCCACAGAAACTTCGCTGTGCCATAAAGCTCGGAAATTTCCTTGCTTCTGTTTCTCCTGCATACTTATAAAATCACGGAAGCATCGAAATGTCGTTTCGACATGGTTACCGACGCAGCATGATGGAGTATATCGCCAAGGGAGCCTCGGGGAATGGAGGTTTTGCTCATACGTGGCGCAAGCACTTGTAATTTTCGAGTTAAGTCGTGACCTGCGGTCGATGAATCCCTTAAATGGAGAAGGCAGTAGATAGCAAATTTCCTAAGGTACGGCAAGACCGGACCTATTTGCAAGATCGCTTGACAGCCTGCTGAGTACAGATAGAAAACGGACATAACGCCGCTTGTGGATCATACTCCGTTGCTCCAACCGTGCGCGCATGTATATTTTTTATGGATGTCGCAACCGCAAGGAACGAGTCGACTTAGACGAGGCTAAGCGAAAGATGACAGGCCAGTATGAGCTTTTTAGGCTCTCGTCCTTGCACCTCTTGCCGTCTCTCGGTTACTTCGGATGCATCTACAAAATCCAGGTGGTCAGTACGACACCGGAAAACGCGGAACTTTTTGCTCGCCCGTATGTGAGATTCAAGGCGGACCGGACCAGTCTTTGCTTGCGTCAATCATTGCTAAACTTAAATGTGTCAATGCAAAAGCATATATATAGTTGAGAAATTTCTCAACAACCTCCCTCTGTTCGAGAATAATGTTGCAGCTTTTACCCAAGGATTGTGTGAACATTTTGGAGGAGAAGAAACCTTTGATGGCGTTTGAGGTTGAGCGCAAAGGTATGTTGACGGACCTTAGCAAGAAGCGTCGGGGCTTATAATTTTGTCAAAAGGTTCCATGGAGTTCAAAGGGTTGCATTTAATAGGTTTTACGAATAATGAATTTACAGATTACACTCGATTCATTGTATTGAAATATCGTGGCAGATACTTTGAGCCTCCAAACAGCGTGGTAAACTTCGAGGGTTTGATCATTCCTTCGTGAACAATGGCAACGGTCAACACGACATATTTGCTAACAAAATTTCTTTTTTGAGGCTACAGAAGTTTGCGCCAACAGTTGCTGCGAGGAGATAGTGCAACTAATTCGTGTACTTTGGCGACACTCTGATTTGATGGGGAGATTATTATCGCGCTTTCGCTAGTGAGTCGATTATTCTACAAATCGCGATTAGGGACTCTGCGTGAGTGGAATGCATAAGCGTTCCTGGCATTCTACGAGGAGCTTGGAGTTTCTCGGAAGCACCGATGGTAGACCTCCTCGTTTCTGTCTCATAACAAAACACACTCGAAAACGTCTCAACAGGCATGAATGATGTTTTCACTATGTCCGTGGAAGCATTAACCCACACTCAAATTTTACTTCAAGACGTTATTCAACATGGTGTTTGTGAATCCGCACAGAATAATTTGCACCCTTTGAATTCCCCCCTGGTCTTCGGGCTTTTTGAGTCGCTTGATAGGGCATTGGAGAGTGTCGCTGTTAGGCAGGTGAGATTCCAACATCAGCTTCACCGAGCAAAGGAAAATAAAGCCTTACGAAGTGAGCACAATGTCGCGTTGAAGATAGCTATCGGAATGTTGAAGGCTGAACAAGTGCAGGTCCCTAAATTGTTGGAAGAAGCGCTTTCCGAAGCGGTTTGGCAGCGCAGTCTACAAGATGAATGGAATCAAACACGACAAGCGGCATTCGTCCTGATTTCGGACTATGTTGCTTGCCAGATATGGTTGGAGAATGACTGGGAGACCCTCCGTCAATTACATTCATGTGTGTCATCTTCACGTTCAAGACCAATTCGCCGCCCTACTTTTCTTGAACACTACCCATGCAAGTCTACGTGTCGAGTGCTCCTAATGATAGCAGTTCTTTGGGACTGCCAAATGACAATTCTCCGCAACTATGGCACTCAACTCTCATGTCAGTTCCAGTCTCCACTAATGACTGAATACAGATCGTTGTATGGAGTACTACGTGATAGCGTTGTTCATCATCCACGAGTAGTTATCAGCATAACTGAAGTTTTGACGAAGGGTATATCAAACATGGCACAAGGTTACGTAGTCATTTGCAGTCGCAGGGGTCGTTTGCCGTCCATAGGATATTGAGATCTGATGTTTATAAATATGTATGATATCAACAGCCAAGTACCGAAATCAGCGAAAGAAGTGAAAATTAAAATACGCGGTGCACTACCAGTGTGCACTTTCGAAAGTGGGTATCATTCTCTTAAACAAGTAGAATAAGAGTAGCGGCGAAAAAGATCAAACCGAAGGAAAATAAGTGAGTGCGCGAGGCACCACCGGATTGAACTTGAATGACTGGGGTCAGGTATGTGACATTTTCAGCGGTCGACGCGGACTTCATATGTGGCACATGATTGGTTTCGAGTGCCAATGACTCTGAATCAGGAGAAGGGATGGGCCCCACGGTTCTCTTGTTAATCATGTCGCACGTCTCCGAAACGGTTTCAGTCGTAGTGGCTGTAGTAGTTACCGTTTCAGTCTCGCGCTTAGTGACTGTCACTTCCTTCTCGACCAGAGTGACAGTGACAGTCTTCGCGCCTTCTGTTACCGTGACGGTTATAGGAACACCGGGCTCACAAGTCGGAATAGTTGAAGACAGTGTGGTATCAGAAGTTGGACCGGTAGAAGTAGTCAGCGACGTAGGACCAGTGGTGGTCAGCGACGTCGTAGGTGTAGTGTGAGACCCAGTGGTGTTCAGCGACGTGGTCCCGGAGGTCGGACCAGTAGACGTAGTCAGCGACGTAGGACCAGTGGTAGTCGGCGACGTCGTAGGCGTAGTCTGGGTACCAGTGGTGTGCAGCGACGTAGTAGGCGTAGTCTGGGTACCAGTGGTGTGCAGCGACGTCGTAGGCGTAGTCTGGGTACCAGTGGTGGTCAGCGACGTGGTAGGCGTAGTCTGGGTACCAGTGGTGTGCAGCGTAGTAGGACCAGTAGACGTAGTCAGAGTCGTAGGACCAGTGGTGGTCAGCGACGTGGTGGGCGTAGTCTGGGTGCCAGTAGTGTGCAGCGACGTGGTAGGCGTAGTCTGAGTGCCAGTAGTGTGCAGTGACGTAGTAGGCGTAGTCTGGGTACCAGTGGTGTGCAGCGACGTAGTAGGACCAGTAGACGTAGTCAGCGACGTGGGACCAGTGGTAGTCAGCGACGTCGTAGGCGTAGTCTCAGATCCGGTGGTCGTCAGCGATGTGGTTTTAGACGTAGTGCTGGTGTTTGTGGTAGTCAGCTCAGACGTCGTGGGGGATGTCTCCGATGACGTAGACACGAAAACCGTCGGCGTAGTCCACGTGGTGATAGTCACTGTTATACACGACAGGGGTGGAGGTGTGGAGGTGGTGGAAGATTCTGATGTAGGACCGGTGGACGTAGTCAGAGTCGTAGGACCAGTGGTGGTCAGCGACGTGGTGGGCGTAGTCTGGGTGCCAGTAGTGTGCAGCGACGTCGTAGGCGTATTCTGAGTACCAGTGGTGGTCAGCGACGTGGTAGGCGTAGTCTGGGTACCAGTGGTGTGCAGCGACGTAGTAGGCGTAGTCTGAGTGCCAGTGGTGGTCAGCGACGTCGTAGGCGTAGTCTGGGTACCAGTGGTTTGCAGCGACGTGGTAGGCGTAGTCTGAGTGCCAGTAGTGTGCAGCGACGTCGTAGGCGTAGTCTGGGTACCAGTGGTGGTCAGCGACGTGGTAGGCGTAGTCTGGGTACCAGTGGTGTGCAGCGACGTAGTGGGACCAGTAGACGTAGTCAGAGTCGTAGGACCAGTGGTGGTCAGCGACGTGGTAGGCGTAGTCTGAGTGCCTGTGGTGTGCAGCGACGTGGTAGGCGTAGTCTGGGTACCAGTGGTGTGCAGCGTAGTAGGACCAGTAGACGTAGTCAGAGTCGTAGGACCAGTGGTGGTCAGCGACGTGGTGGGCGTAGTCTGAGTGCCAGTGGTGTGCAGCGACGTCGTAGGCGTAGTCTGAGTACCAGTGGTGGTCAGCGACGTGGTAGGCGTAGTCTGGGTACCAGTGGTGTGCAGCGACGTCGTAGGCGTAGTCTGAGTACCAGTGGTGTGCAGCGACGTGGTAGGCGTAGTCTGGGTACCGGTAGTGTGCAGCGACGTGGTAGGCGTAGTCTGAGTACCAGTGGTGTGCAGCGACGTGGTTGGCGTAGTCTGAGTACCAGTGGTGTGCAGCGACGTAGTAGGCGTAGTCTGGGTGCCAGTGGTGGTCAGCGACGTCGTAGGCGTAGTCTGGGTACCAGTGGTGGTCAGCGACGTCGTAGGCGTAGTCTGGGTGCCAGTAGTGTGCAGCGACGTAGTAGGCGTAGTCTGGGTACCAGTGGTGTGCAGCGACGTCGTAGGCGTAGTCTGGGTACCAGTGGTGGTCAGCGACGTCGTAGGCGTAGTCTGGGTACCAGTGGTGTGCAGCGACGTAGTAGGACCAGTAGACGTAGTCAGAGTCGTAGGACCAGTGGTGGTCAGCGACGTGGTAGGCGTAGTCTGAGTGCCAGTAGTGTGCAGCGACGTAGTAGGCGTAGTCTGGGTACCAGTGGTGTGCAGCGACGTGGTGGGCGTAGTCTGAGTACCAGTGGTGGTCAGCGACGTCGTACGCGTAGTTTGAGACGTGGACCTGGTGGTAGTCAGCGACGTGGTATCAGAAGTGGTGCGCGTGGACGTGGTCCGTGTTGTGGGAGGTGGTGTCAGAGTTCTCAGAGTGGTCGTGGTAGTTCTGGTGGTATGGGGAGGGGGGTCGCAACGGCAATCCCAGCAATACTGCAAAACTTTGCCATGGCCACGGGAGCAACGAGTGAACACACCCCAACAATCTTGGTACGAATACCGTCCAAAAGTACGTCTTACATTGTCAAGGTCTTCGTCTTCTTCACGCTTGTACATGCCGCCCCATCTCGACTTGATGCGAGAATAGCAGTCTCTCGGTTTCACCTTTTTGACATTGTCATAACAATCGAGCTTATGTCTCCATCCACAACGGCCCCAGGTGTTCTTAATGGCACGAACACAATCACTGCCATCATCGATGAAATCACAATCGATTTGAAGGGTTGGAGGTAAGCAACAGCGTCCAGTGCGAGGGTCGTAGGTGACCTTGACATTGAACGTGGTTTCCCACTTGGCGAAATACTGAACAGGTGATTTACCGGAGTTTTTGTCAATGATGGTGTGATCCTTCAAGTTGGTACCTGTGATCTTCACCGACTTCACCTTGGAGCCAGCGTAGTTCTGCAATTGCTCATAGTTGTCAGCCTCGTACTTGACTGTAACGGCATAGCGCATGTCCGAAGCGTCGCTCGAGATTTTCTTCACACCGGAGACAACGAAAGCAGCGTCAGGGGCGTCAACAGTCAGCTGACCCCCAATCCCTTTGTCTTGAGGGCGGCCTTGGTGTTGAGGAGGACCCTGGCCCCATCCCCAACCTTGACCCCATCCCGAGAAGCCCCCATAACCGCGAGGAGACATTTCACGCTTCCAATGTTTCTGATTCTTTTCCCACCCATCAACGTAGCCATCGACGTTTGCATAGATATCACCTGGCTTACAAGGAGAAGGTGGATGGCGCGGTGGAGGATTGTAGCAATCGGGCCCATCCCAATGCCACATACCAATACCATTTGCGGCATCATCAGGAATCCCATTAGCATTGGAAGCATCATTCGCAATACTATCAGCATTATTAGCACCAGCCGCTACTTCGGAACCACCAGTAGCGTTGTCCACTATCGCGTTAGCATTGGCCGCATCATTGGCAATCCCACTCGCATCATCGTCAGCGGAAGCCACGACGATTGGGGCCAACAACGAGACCAAAACTAAGGACAGCACGCTTGCGGCGTCCAAGTATTTGAACCTCATGTCTTTGTAGAAATTTAAGAGTTGTTGGTCTCCATTTATAAAAAGTTTTTGGCGGTTGCAAAAATGAATGCATTTTGCAACCTAATTTCGTGCGTCATGCGTCATTCCCCCTCCTGCGCCATGTCTTCTTCCGCCTCGTTGTCGCTATTTGGAAGTTGTGTAAAAGAGCAAACGCCTGTGTCGTTACAATGTTTTCGTGCCACACGATAAGCGAACAAACTGGTCTTGCATAGTGCCTCAACACAAAAGTGTGAATTGAAAACGAAGCATCACAGGTCGTCGGATAGCAGGGTCACGGTCAGGGCCTTCGATCCAAAGTCTTCTCGATCCTGGTGGAACTCATGATACTGAAGATTTAAGACTTGCCAAACTCGCAACTGAGATTTGCGTCATCGAATCACGATGCAAATTTTTGATGCGTTGTATGCAACCCCTGACGTCAAAGTGTGGGGTGCTATAATTAGCAGAAACCTTACTAAATCGGTCGAAATTTCTCCAATTGCGGATTGGACGCGATTATACGAGGGAACTCGCAATCGAGAACAATAGTGGCAAGGATTGGTGAAGATTAATCCACCGATATCCTTGCGGTCTTACGACCTTTGTTTGGTGTAGATCGGTCAAATGCCGTCCCATTTGGCAGTTCCTTACTCTGCCCAACGTAGTTAGTGCGACTTAGTTAATGCTTCCACATTCCAAAGCTCTACACTGTGTTCCAAAAGCCTCCGACAAAGTCCAACCACAAAACGAAATCGTTACCGAGTTTCGTAGTGACACGAAACGGGGCGAACTCTGGATAGCCTCATCATCATGATTACGAGTTCCACTGAAATGGGGTTGCTCGCCGACGTTACACTCGATAAGTCTTGGTAGAAGTAGTAACAGAGTGGTTTTATTGTGAACGCACTGTCGGAGAGAACCATTTGGTTTGATTTTGGCTTTAACCCTAGGTTTCCAACTAGTATGCCCAGTAGACGCCGGCCATGGGCTAGATTCAATTCCCGACGGAAAAACCCTACGGGCACGACAATCGTCCCGAATGGGCGTTGGAATGCCTCGAAGCGATTAAGCTTCCGTCCCAAACGGTGACAATCTTCGTGTCATGATGATGTTGTCAAGGCGTTACGATGCATAAGTGCTGGAACGTAGCAAGGGATGATAGCCATCGATCGAAAGGGGCGATCGTGCTTCCAAATTGTGTTTGAGTGTCGGTAGTTGATGGACCCGTGCTCCATTTTCTCCGAGTTCATTAATACCGAGATATTTAGGAATTATCCGAAAATATCGTAGAGATGGGAAATAATCAGCATCAGGGTTAAAAAAAAATAGACGAGCACTAGACGTGCCAGCGACATTCGTAACGACGGCTGGTTTCTATTTTGAGCCGGAACGCTATTAGGGCTACCAGGAACTGAAAGTGATCAGCATGGTGAGGAATCAATGACCATCAGCTTATTCGGGTTCTGGTGCTTCCCTATTCATTACTGTTGAAAACCTTAATTCTCCGGATAGTATTGACTTTGTGTACGACCAGGTTTGGAGTTTTCAAAGCTAAAGTTGAATACAAGATATGCACAGACTAATCCATTCGGTGAATAGGTCTGCCACTTTAGTCAAAGGGATGGGACATAGGGTTTGTGGATGACCATCCGGGTCTGCGCCTAACAACAGAATCTGCTTTCCCAGATCGAGTCGGTAATTGTTTGCTTCTTGATGAGCCCGCAAACATGGGGCTCAAAGCTTATTGGGGGTGGCCAGAAATCTCGACTATCTCCGTTCGACCAGCAGGCAACGCCCGGGCTGGATCATCGACCCACGGTTTGTCACACATTGTCAAGGCTACCACGCAATACGTAACCTTACGGTGAACGTGGGTTGTCTGGTTCCCCAGTCTTACCCCGAATGGGGCTACATAGTTGGAATGGCCGGCTAAAAGCGGACCCGATTGAAGGTCAGCCCCACCATACCATGCTCTCTTCCACTGCCATCCATGTGAGTGGCCCCTTCACCTATTGTAAAATCCCGCGGCACACGGTGTCGCACTCTCAACACCACTACCATTCTCTCCGTTCCCAGCCGAAGCGCAATTGAGTGCCGCAACTCCGACCGCAAAACGCGCCGCAAAAACCCACAAATAGCCAATTGAACCCCACAATCAGCTTCGTCCCGGGGCCAATTACCTACATTCACCCGCTGGGCCCGCCAATCGAGTTTCTCCCCCAGACATCCCAGTGTGGCGTGGGTTCTCTGCCGGAGACCCTCGTGCTGCAACAGCAATTTCCGGTGCGCGCGCATTTTGAGGCTGTCGATTTGAGCATTGAAGACAACCCCCGGCCTTCTTCGGACTCTGACACCTCGATTTCGCGCCCGTGTTTCCGTGACCCCACTTTCCGAAACCATTGTTGGCCTCTGATTTGCCACATTCACCCCTCATTCCCCTTCTCCGAACCACGTACTCGGCCCCCCACGCCCCGACATGACGCGAGCGCTGACCCCAGTGCCGCACCACCATCACAAGGTTCCTGAGTATGAGACCAAGCTCAATGCCCAGTTCCACCAGGTCTACGACCGGTTGTTGGAGTTGAAAAACAACCGCACCAAGCATTTGTCCCTGGCTGACATCTACAGTATCTACGATGAGTTCCTCGACCTTGTCCACGAGCTCAAATTGACCCGCAAGGACCAGGAGCTCAAGGGCCTTGCCGCAGGCGCGCTGGCCACCGACCGGGTCATTGACGACTGCTGGCAATTGTTGCTGTTGTGCTTTGTCACCTGTGGACTCACCAAATTCGCCCCGGCCACCTACTCGCTGCTTGTGGCCGTGACCAAGTTGTTACACCACTTGCGCGAGTGCCAGGTGTACACCCTCAACGACTTGGACCCCATCAACCAGCGGTTGCAGGAGATCAAGGAGATCATCATCCAGAACGACGAGGAAGACGTCGAAGATCACCACCAGCCCGGCGAGAACCGCGAGAAACACCAGCTGCACCGCCAGGAAGAGCTGTTATTGTTGCGCAACAAGTTGCTGGAGGCACAGCTGTTATACCGCGAGTTGATGACCGACTTCGAAGAGATCCCTGCCGACTTGGAGCTGAGTTACAACAAGTTGTTGGCGTTGCGCAAGATCTTGTTGCGGTACATCACTGACGACATCCGGGCACTGCAGCCCGACTTGGTGGGCATCAAGTTGCAGTTGAAAGACATTGCAGCCCTCCGGGGCCCCGATGGCAAGTTCCACTCCAAGGTGGAGGAACACGACGACGACAAGTTCCAGGGGTTGCTCAACGGGTTGTTGGACGACTGTAACAACTTGTTGCGCGACGTGGCCATCAAGAACGACCCGGTGGCGCCCGCGCTCGACATGAAACTCGTGGCGGATGCATCTCCCGAGCAGACAGAAATGATGAAGAAGTTGGACCAGTTGTACGCCCAGTTGGGGGTGATCCGGTCGTCGCTCCAAAACTTGTATTTGACCCGGCGGTGGGACTTGCGCGAAACCGACTTGTACACCTACCAGCGCCAGTTGGCCGACATCGAGGAGCAGCGGGCCAAAATCAACCGTCTGGTGGACGAAATGGGCGCGTCGCTTCTGCAGTTGCTGTTGGGCGACCGTCCGCAGGAGATGGCCCGCACCGCGCTGGAAACGTCGGTGTCCAGACCCCTGGACGCTGCTCTTGCTCGCGACCAGCTGGCCCCCGGGCTGGGAACCGCTACTCCGCAGCCGTTGACGGCGCTGACCTACCTCCGCAAAAAACAGATTCTCATTTTGTACTTGTTGCGTCGGTGCTACCTGTTGATGTACAAGTTGTTGGAGCTGCTGGAGCCGGTGCTGGAGCTGTTACAGCCTATCCACAACCAGTTGCTGACGGTGCGGCAGTGCCTTTTGGAGTTGAAACGGGTTGATGGTCTCAGCAACTTGCGCGAGCTCTACCCGTTCCAGTTCAAGTTGGCGCTGTTGGACAATTTGCGGGTGGACGGCAAGTTCACCATCAACGGGCAGATCCCCGAGGGTCAGGGCACGTTGAATGCATTGTTGGCCGAGTGTTTTGACATTATCTACGAGCTCAAAATCGAGTTGGAAGACCGCGAGTTGGCCGAAGATTGTGACGACGCGGCATCGGACGCGCCAGCCCCTACCATTACCCAAACTAATGATGACACCGAGGTGGAAACGAAGCGGAACCGGTTCCAGCTGTTCACCACCGCCGACTATGACCAGGACTCTGCCTCCGAGCTCGAGGAGGACGACGACTATCGCCTCAGCGACTCCGAGGTCGAGGGCAACGATTACTACTAAAAATGTATATACGAGAGCCTCACCGAGAACAGACAGTACCTAGGAGTAATCAAGCTTATGACAAAATACAAAAATACACTGAACCCGCTAGCTTCCATTTCTGGTATCCGCCGAGAAAGTTCGGTACAGCTCCGGGTTATGTGCCCGTACCACCGTCAAAGTCAACTCTCGTATCCACGGTTGATTAGCGATGGGTGCCTGGGGTGAGTATCCCCTTGAGTGTGATTTCGGGTGCGAGTACTGGTTGTACCTCTCCCAAGAGAAAACCTTGGTTGCTGACAGAGTAGCGGCCATTGCCGAGACCCTCAACGAGGCCGTGGGCAGCGACTACCTAGAAGACGACGAAGGGACGGCGGTTGTCGTCGCCTCCATGCTCCTAGTGGCTCTCGGGGATAGAGAATGGTTCAGTGGGTATCCCCACGTAGATCAAGCCAGCCGGAGTGCTATAGACGCTTGGCTTGATGAAGTCGAACCCGCCTGGAACCTGCACCAACGACCATTGTTGTACAAAAAAGCTCTAACAGCTATGGACCGGGTTACCAGCCCTCAATGTGAGACCTTTGAGTTGTGGGAGGGAAACACTACTTGGCTCGACAATTGCAACCAGATCAAAGGGCATTTGAAGCAGTTGGCAAGGTGTGAGGGCGCGTGACTTGGCATAACTATGTCTTAAAGTTTATCTGTTATGCATATCTAGCAGAAATAAAAGTTTTCGGAGCTTTATCTCGCGTGCTGGCTATGACCAAATCAAATTCTATTTTTTGTAGTACCTGAAAATAAACAGATGCCCTCTATATCCGTGTCGCGTGGGCGTTCGCTCTCTCAGATCAGCTCGGTCTTTTACTCTTTTCTCTCATAAAGCTTAATTCCATTTTTTTTTTTGTTTGTGGGGTAAGTCTAACCCCGAGCGGGTATTCCCATCGGTTCCGATGATGTTTCTTTTTATGCACTACCAGAGCTTCCTCCACAGTAGACACCACAGTTTGATTTACCCTGCCGATTTAATCCACACATGCAATTGAATGCATTGTGCTCGGGTCCAATTATTCAAAACAATCCCCTCTCACCCCGATATACACACCACGACTCCTACGCCATCGCCTTCCATTTTGTGACATCACACTTTTTCACGCTCTCCCATCGTAAATTGACTACCCGAGGCAGGGGGAACGGAAAAACCGGTACCGACCAGACCCTGTACGCCGGTTTGACACCGCTTTTAGACCACTCTATATAGCCCTTTGTAAGCATGCCAACCCACTACAGTTTACCGCCATTCACCCCATGGCTCGAAAAGCCGGGGTGGTCATGGTGGTACTGTCCCGACTACTCCCGCGGTGGTTAATGCAGGTCACGGTGAACAAAAGAAATTCAAGTGAAAATTCGCACCAGATATAAGAGTACGTCCCTACCCCATTAACGGTGCATAACATTAAACACCATGAAGTTTTTCGAAAGCAATCACCACTTCGACTACCCGTGGGACCAGGTGACCGCCGCCAATTGGCGCAAGTACCCGAACGAGTTACTGCCCCACGTCGTGTCGGTAGACATTTTAGAGCGTACCGTCAACCCTGACACCAAGGTTTTGCGCACAGAGCGGTTGATCGGCTGCCAACAATCGGTGCCCCGGTGGCTTCTGATGGTTTTGGGAGGCGCTGAGAAGTCCTACGTCCGCGAGATTTCCGAGGTTGATCTCGAGAACAAGACCCTTGTGATGAAACTGAGTAACATGACGATGAACCACTTGTTGTTGGTGAACGAGACGGTGGTGTACCGTCCCGACCCCGACTTGCCCAACTCGCGTACGTTGTTCCAGCAGCACGCTGAGATCACTGCCTATGCACTGATCGCACGGTTGTGCGACCGCATCGAGAAATGGGCCGTGGAGCGGTTTGGACAGAACGCCAAGACTGGTCGTCTCGCATTTGAGGGCGTGTGCGACCGGTTGTGCCAGCAGCTCTTGGACGAGCCGGCCAAGTTGGTGACCGAGGTTGCCGACGACGTGTCCAACGTCGCCGGTGGCATCGTTTCGCAGGTGAAGGGGTTGGGCTGGTTCCAGCGCGGGTAATTTGCATTGATTTTATGGCATTTTAATGACTTGTACATAGGTATTGGGTTAATAAAGGTTATTGAGATTTGGAGAACGCACGCGAGGTGTGGCACAATGGCGATTTAGGCTATTATGGTGTGGTCGTTAGTCGTCGCTAACATTGTCGGCCATATTGTCAGACAGGGCGAGTATAAACGTTTAGTGGTGACTGACACTGTGGGGTATGTGGAACAGGTCCACCGTCCTACCGGATCGGACCGAGGGATGCACGACAATTACCCCCATCGGGCCAAAACGGCCAAGTGGCGTCGCATCCCGCATTCCGAAACCCCTAATCGCAACGGCATTTGTTTCTACCGATTGCATTGACGGCGTCGTCACGCTACTGAGGCTGTCCGCAACGTAATTGCGCGCAGACGCAAGCCACTTGCGGTCGGGGGCATCCGCCATGGTCGGAAGACACCCCTCATGGTGACGAAATCGTACAATCACCCCCGCAGTGCATTTAAACGAGATTGACCCTATTTTGCCACCTTGGCCCATCACTCCCACCACGCCTATCGCTAATATTTTTTAATGCACCTTCATGCAGGCCTCGAGAGTCAAATTTCAGGGGAAGGCCCTCTTGCCCAGCCTTTAGCGAGCCCGTCGAAACAATTTGCGGGTGTGTTTGGCTTGGGTGTCACCGTGTTTGTAGCAGCTACCCCCGGTGGCTTCACCGGCGCCCCGGGGCGCAGTGCAGCTTGCAGCGGCCCGACGTTGGGATCATCGCATACAAATTTGGAAAAATGTGTGTGTGAGAAACGTGAGCAGACGATTCCAGTGACATCCACCCCAACAACTGTATCCCACCACCACAAGCTCCGGCTTATCCATACATCACCCCAGCATCTTTGCATTAGCATCTTCCCAGCATTCAATCATGAGTTACCACGACGTAATGGCCTACGGAACACCGTTGTTCTCGCCGTACGACACCGAAACCCCCTTCACAGTGTTTGAGAGCCCACAAGAGAAGCTCCCCGTGGGCTCGGTGCCGTTGCAAATGCCCACCGAGCCCCAGGTGGATCTTGGCCCCAAGCCCGATCAACCGTTGGACATCGCTTACCCTCTTGACTACAGCGAGTCCTACAACTCTTACGACACCGTGGGTGTCGCGGAGGTTCAAGCTCCGTTTGCATCCGAACCCAGTGTTAACCTAGGCACCGTTGCCGCGCTCAAGCGGGCGATGGCCGATTCGCTGGGTCTCATCTCGCTCTACACCACGTTGAAAACCACCTATCTCAAGCTCTGTAAGGAGTTCAACTACCTCTTGCAAATGTTCAAGGAGAACGAACGCATCAAGATGGAGTTGATCAAGGAAAACAACGAGCTACGCGAGCTCTTGGCGGAGAAACTCGCCACCAACGCCCGTCCCAGTCGTACCTACCCCAACGGTCGTGTGACCAAGGCCAAGTGGAAAGGGGACGCGTGAGAGCATTAGCATTACCTGCATCAAGACTAAAGCATATAGCATAAGATATCATAGAATAAACATTAGCATTTACAGAAGGTTTGGAGTGGATTGGGTCTATTAGTGACAGGGGTCACACGAGTACACGGGGTCGGAGGAGAAGGTAGAGCCAACAGTAGCTGCAATTGAGATCGCCTAATGATGCTGTGTTTCAGATCACTATCACGCTTAATTACTACAGTCGACGGATGGGGAAATATTCCAAGGCGTTCTGATGAGTGGTTGGGTAGAACGAACACGGGACAACGGAACTGGGCCACATTGGTTAATCGGTAACATCAGAGATTTTCAAAGTCCCGAGAGGATTCCATGATACACTTACTTACTATCCTAGTAACTCTCCTTTTAACTGTCGCGTATCGGGGTATGGCAACTTCTGACGATTCCCCGTCAAATCTCACATTCCACACAAATTAGCACCAATCAAACAAAGCATTCCACTACCCCAAAAGCATTCCCTCACCTCAACATCAAAGCAATTGAGCTTTACGCCTTCTCCGTGTACTCCGAGACTTTGAGGCAGACCCCGGTTTACGCAACCCATTTTTACCATGACACCAAAAACTATAAGGACTACCACTACCAAAATACAAGCCACTCAACACTCCACACCGCCATCTGCTCTTTCCCCCTTCCCCCTTCACGTTCAGCACCTCTTTTTCCCCAACACCCTCGGCCGCCCCTGTGCGGCAACCAGTGGCAACTTTTTTCCCGCACCATCAAAGGTTGCCAAACCCCATTACCCATTATGTCGACCCGGTTTGCGGAGATTCTCGGTAAGATTGCCATCCCCGCGGGCATTGCCATCACTCTTGGCCAGTCTGCGATCTACGACGTCGAAGGCGGTAAGCGTGCCGTGATCTTCGACCGTCTTAAGGGTGTGGAGGACAAGGTGGTTGGCGAAGGCACCCACTTTTTGGTGCCGTGGTTGCAGAAGGCGATCATCTACGACGTGCGGACGCGTCCCAAGACCATCACCACCACCACCGGCTCCAAGGATTTGCAGAACGTGTCGCTTACCCTCCGGGTTTTGCACCACCCCGAGGTGCACAACTTGCCTAAGATCTACCAGCTGTTGGGTCTTGATTACGACGAGAGAGTGTTGCCTGCCATTGGTAACGAGGTGCTCAAGTCGATTGTTGCCCAGTTTGATGCGCTGGAGTTGATCACCCAGAGAGAGTTGGTGTCGGCCAAAATCCGTCAGGAGTTGCTGCGTCGGTCCAACGAGTTCTCCATCCAGTTGGAGGACGTGCTGATCACCCACATGACCTTTGGCCGCGAGTTCACCAAGGCCGTGGAGCAGAAGCAGATTGCTCAGCAGGACGCCGAGCGGGCCAAGTTCCTTGTCGACCGGGCCGAGCAGGAGCGTCGTGCCAACGTTATCCGCGCTGAGGGTGAGGCCGAGCTGGCTGACTTGGTGCTGAAGGCGCTTGCCAAGTCCGGTGACGGTCTCTTGAAGATCCGTCGTCTTGAGGCGTCCAAGGACATTGCCCAGACGCTTGCTTCTTCGCCCAACATCACCTATGTTCCCGGTGGCAAGGGTGACGGTGAGGACGGCAACAAGCTCTTGTTCAACGTTGGCCGTTAGGCTCTGTATATAGGATATGAATATTACGATCGGAAGTAATGGGTAGTGGGGAAATGAGAATGGCGTGGAGTAGGAGTATTACTCTCGTAAAGCATAAGATCAAAACCTACTCCAAGTCCAACTTGAACAATTCACTAAAATGTGAACTCTTTCACCGATGATTGGGTACATCGACTTACGCAGTCTACAAACTCACCAACTAATTTCCTGTAAACTTGATGGCTTGCCTTAGCTTTAACAGCACACAAATTCATCCGATATTTTCGATTCTACCGCCTTCTTCGCTCACCACCTTCACTCCCACCTCTTTTCGTATCTTCGGCATTTATTTTTATTCTGCATAACTAAACGTCAACCAAGTTGTCGCCGGTGACGTCCTTGTTCTCGTCCTCCTTGGCGTCGTCGTCGGCGTCGCGACCGCGCTCGTAGAACTCGTCCAAGATCTTGGGGGAGATTCTGTTCAACATCTCCTTGGGGTAGATCCGCAACAACGACCACGCCAAGTCCAACGACTCGAAAATGGTCCGGTTGTCGTAGGCACCCTGGGCAATGAACTGCTTCTCGAACTTCTCCAAGAACTCGAGCGACAACTTGTCCTCGGTAGACAACGCCTCCTCACCGACGACGGACTTCATGGCGGCAGCGTCACGACCAATGGCGTACTTGGCGTACAACTGGTTGGACACGTCACCGTGGTCCTTACGGGTCATGCCCTCACCAATAGCCGACTTCATAAGACGCGAAAGCGACGGCAACACGTTAATGGGCGGGTAGATACCACGGTTGTACAACTGACGGTCAACGAAAATCTGGCCCTCGGTAATGTAACCCGTCAAATCAGGGATCGGGTGGGTGATATCGTCGTTGGGCATCGTCAAAATCGGCACCTGGGTGATCGAACCGTTACGGCCCTCGACACGACCGGCACGCTCGTAAATGGTCGACAAATCCGTGTACATGTAACCGGGGTAACCACGACGACCGGGCACCTCCTCACGGGCCGCTGACACCTCACGAAGAGCGTCAGCGTACGAAGACATGTCGGTCAAGATTGTCAACACGTGGCGCTCGGTCTGGTAGGCCAAGTACTCAGCGGTGGTAAGCGCCAACCGCGGGGTAATAATCCGCTCAATGGTGGGGTCGTTGGCCAAGTTCAAGAACAACGACGTGCGCTCCAACGAACCGTTCTCCTCAAAGTCCTGCTTGAAGTACCGCGAGGTTTCAAGGTTGACACCCATGGCGGCAAACACAATCGAGAAGTTCTCCTCGTGCCCGTCGTGGACGTCCTTGGTCGGCCGCACAAGCCCGGCTTGGCGACAGATTTGCGCGGCAATCTCGTTGTGGGGCAAACCCGACGCAGAGAAAATGGGGATCTTCTGGCCACGGGCAATCGAGTTCATGGTGTCGATGGCCGAGATACCGGTGGAAATCATTTCCTCGGGGTAGATACGGGTGTAGGGGTTGATGGGCGACCCATTGATGTCCAAGTAGTCCTCGGCAAAGATCTTGGGGCCCTTGTCGATGGGACGACCCGAACCGTCAAACACCCGCCCCAACATGTCCTCCGACACGGCAATCTTCAAGTTCTCACCCGTGAACTCCACACGGGTCTTCTTGACGTCAATGCCCGAGGTACCCTCGAACACCTGGACAATGGCCTTGTCGCCCTTGACCTCCAACACCTGACCAGCACGCTCGGTGCCGTCGGGAAGCGTCAAGTTGACAATTTCGTTGTATCGCGGGTACTTCACCTTATCAAGGATCACCAACGGGCCATTGACGCCGCCCACGGTGTTGTAGGTGGTTCTGGGCTGGATCTTGAACAGGTCCGCCACCGCCTTCTTGTTGAGCTCGTAGAGTTCCTTGTCCGAGAGCGTCATTGATGGTATGTTTCCAACTGTCCGCAGTAGGTTGACGAATTCGATAAAGCGACGAAGCAATACAGAGTGCGGCTTGGGTTGCGCACGACTAATTTTGGGTGCCACATGGCGAGGGGAACAAATGGGGCTGCGAATGCAGGGGGCGATAAGGTGTGGGGGGTATGGGTAGAGCGTTCGGTGGTCGGCAATTGGTTGTTGTGCTTTCTGAGAAAATGCTTTGTGTATCACTATATTCTAAATCAAGCTAAGGGTTGCCGTGTGGCTTAGGTCACCAACCAGGGCCCAAGTCTATGCACCTTCGTAGAGCGCCGCGCTTACCTGGGGGTCGGGCGTGCTGGTTTCCGTAGCGTCGAGTTCAGGAATTGAGTCGGTTGGAGCACCGCTCTCTTCACTGTCGCTATCTTGGAAGTCACCCGTTTCGGAGTCACCGTGGCAGTCCTCTGACTCGCCAGAAGTGTTGGTGGTGCCAGAGGATTCAGAGGAGCCACCAGGGGGACCCTCGGTAGAGCTGTTAGATGATTCGCCAGTGGAGATGTCTGTGGAGTCACCAGTGGCGTTGTCAGAAGAGTCGCTTGTAGAGCCACCAGTAAGACCACCAGAGGAGTCACCAGAGGAGCCACCAGAAGAGCCACCAGAAGAGCCACCAGATGAGCCATCAGATGTACCACCAGATGAGCCACCAGTAAGACCACCAGAGGAGCCATCAGTAAGACCACCAGAGGCGCCATCAGAGGAGCCGCTAGAGGAGCCACCGGAGGAGCCAGTAAGACCACCGGAGGAGCCACCAGAGGAGCCAAAGTCACCAGAGCCACTTGAAGACCCGTCGGATGAGCCAAAGCCACCAGCTGCCTCCTCATTCTCAGCCTCCCCAGTTTCATTGGTAATGCCACCAGCGTTGCCAGAGGAACCACCACCTTGCTGGCCACTAGCTGCTTCTCCAGAGGTAGAACCGCCCATACCTTCCATTCCAGTGATGTCCATTGGAATTGTAGATGCTTGTGAGCCGCCAGTGCTTTGCTTTCTTGCGAAACCGTTCGTACCAGGTTCAAGAGAGGTTCCAGCTCCCTGGCCATTCTGGTGACCAGCAGTACTGTTGCCAGACCCAATCACCTCAGAAGAGTTGCCTTTAGAGTGCCCACGGTGGCCACCTTTTTTAAACCTTCCACCAGTGCCAATTTTTCCACCACCAGTGCCCATCAGACCCTCGTCGACGGGATTGGTGGATGGCATTGGCTCTTCGACTTCGACATTTGTGCCCGCAGCATCTTCCAATTCTCTCTCCATATTCTCCATAGACGAGTCGCTGGAAGGAGTCTCCATGGAGGTATCCTCACCCGAGACGGGACTAGCAGCTCCCGACCCGCTGGTGGAGCCGCCTCCCTGAGTGCTCCACGACCAAGTCACGTCCAAAACGCCAACATCAAGCTCTGCCAAGTCACTGAATGCCTTCTGCGAGAGGTCGACATCGTTCTCGCCACAGCTTTCGCACAAGTCTTCCAACTTCACGGAAACACTCTTGCCATTGTAACTGACGTCAATCCAGTAATCGTTGCACATCCATGCCAGATTGGTGTCTCCCTCACCAGCCAATTGATTCCACAAAGTTTGCGAAATGGCAACAAAGTACTCGGAATTAGGTTCAAGGGAGTTACCGCAGGCACCAATTGAGTCGGTGAAATATGTGGCTTGGCCCGTAAAGGAACCTTCGAGCTCTGTGGACAGGGAAGAGTTGCCAGATCCTTGGCCTTGACCCTGACCTTGACTGTCACTCTGGCCGCTTCCCTGACCCTGACCTTGGCCTTTACCAAATCCACCACTTCCGCCTTGACTGGAACCTTTTCCTTTGCCTTGGCTTGAACCCTTTCCTGAACTAGAACCCATTCCTGAGCTTGTTTCCAAGCCTGAATCGGCACTCGAGTCGTCTTGTTCTTCAGAACTGCCGGACCCAGAACCCACATCGGAGCCAGAGCCACCGCCATACTCTGATGACTTCAGACCTTTTCCCGAGTGCGAACCCAAACCAGAGCCTTTACCTGAGCCTGACAGGCCACGGCCACCAGACAGTGGAGTCAGACCAAAACCACTCCCAGTAGTACTGGCCCCTGATAAGGAAGATCCCAGGTCAGAACCACCCAGGTCTCGAAAGCCACGGCGCCAGTCAAGAATCGGAAGGCCGTTGGCGGAGAGAAGAAGGTAAGCTGCCGCAGCGGGGGCAAGGGTAGAAACTTTCATATTGTGTTTGTAGTTGATTGATTTGTTATTTTAGATAGATTTTGCTGCTCTTATTTATACAGCCTGTTACAAAGACATGATTCCGGTGAACCTAGCGCTTTCCTGGTCCAGACCTTTTTTGCGTACCAAAGTACATGCCGTGATCTTGTGAAACGGTTTTTCAGGGGTAAGTGCTGACCTTCACCATACAACAGTCGCGTCCCTTGTGACGCGAATATGTAGTAAAGGGAGTAGCACTACGTTTTTTGGAAAATACAGTTTGTATAATGTTCTCTCTCGGTTCTTGAGCTGCATTCAATATAGCCTTCACAAATTTGCATGCCATCTCTATGCTCTGCTAGGCTCGTTCGTCGCCTATGAGCATGGTTATCGCTAGCTGGTTGCCGTGGAGCCTTCCACCATATGATATTGTTAGTTTTCTGATGTACCCCCACTGATGCTACGGATTGGAAGTGGATGAGGGAATTCAGACACCGCCACCAAGGGTTGAATGCTAAATTCCATTGATGACGTATTTAAACATACATTCAGTATGTCGGGACATTCTACGGATCCACCCCTGTAACATCGAATAATGAGGAACGTCCCACCATTTGGACCGACTCGGGGGATGTATTCACCCCTTCTTGATTTCGTACGAATGGCTGCAAATTGTGACGTATTACGTGCATAATCGCTTGAATACGTGCTCGTGACGCACCCAGTAGTCTAACACCACTCATGCCAAGTAAAAACAGAAAATGGAGTATGAAGAGAACCGACACATAACTCATTCATTAGAAGAGGTCTCAAGTACTCTTTCCAATTTAAGCTTAAGTTCTCGGACACTGACGAAGTCCCTAAACGACCTTGCGGGGCGTCGTTGAAACAGTACAGTCGCCGGACTGGAAGACGCGCTTCCACCAACCCACTGACATGCCACGCCGCCGATCTTAGCCTACTTTAATTGCGTGTCAACTAAACCTTATGCATCCGTGCATCTAGTGACAACCAAGGCCCACACCAGGACCCTCCAGTTGAAATTAAATATTTATTAGTAAACCTGTCTGGTTTATCGAGTGGATATCTTGTCTACTATGTACAATCATAAGAGTCGTAATAAGCATGCCTGGAGATCACTTGTTAAGCAACCCGTTGATGGAGATGTCGCGGTTGGTGGACTGGTTATCTTTAGAGAAAGCTGCCGTAAAGTCAATGGCAACAGGAGGAGCTGACGAGCTCTTGCGGCCAGAGCAACAGCCACACTTGCCCGTCAGTTTGGGGGTGTTTGTTTGAATGATAGGGGCAGTTGGGTTGGCCACAGATGTAGAAGGCGGCGGCACGGCTGGTGGAGGTAAAGTGGTGGAGGTTGCGGGAATCGAAGTGGATATCGGTTGTTGTGCCGGCAGCACTTGGAGCGAGCTCGAAACTGGTCCCGGATGTATGGGGGGTAATTTGATTGGACCCATGTTTTGGGGTGGATAGGGCGCCATTCCCGGGAAAGGGGGCGGCAAGTTGTTGCGCTGATGAGATGGGGATGGGAGAGTGGTGTTTGGTGATTGCAAAGGCATCCGAGCCGAAGGCAGAGGTGGCAGGGCAGGTTGGCTCATACTTGGAGACTCCAGTTTGACTTCCTTGGCGCCCTGGCCCTGGTTTCTTTTACGCCGTTTGATGGTGGCTCGCTTCATCCGAACCGGACGGTGGGAGCCATGCAACCGGTAGTAAAGACCACAAGCATTGCAGATGGTATTACCGGCGTCATCTCGACGCCATAATGGGGTGATGGTGGTTTCACAGTTGAAACATGCAATGGCCATCGCGTCGTCCGGCTTGGTTTCAGCTGTGATACCTTCGTTTTCCTTTTTGATCTCTTCTTCGGCCTTGCGTTTGAGGACCACCCGGTTATTGAAAGCGGGGCAGCCGACACAGGCGGCGGAGCCCCCGGTTCCGTTGCATCGGCCGTCGCCTTTGCACAGTCCAGTCTTCTCTTTGGTAACCAGGATGGTTTGCGGCGGTCGTTTCAAATTAACGGGCCGATGGCAGTTGTTCAGCCGGTAGTAAAGCCCACAGGCGTTACATATAAGGGTGCCATCCGGGGCACGGCGCCACAACGGGGTCTTAGTGGTGTGACAGTTCAGGCACTCCTGTGCTTGTGGTGGATTCTTTTGGTCGTCGTCGTTCATATCATCAGCTCGCTGTGAGCGGCATAAGAGGTCGGCTGGGGGTTAAAAAGACCACGCGGGGTGCAATTGGCGGTGGTCGCGGGGATATCGTTCGGTGGAAGTCTTGGCGGGAATTTTTCACCGGTACTGCTTATGTGCTTGGCTTTATTTTATCGGCGGGATTGGAAACTTATCCAATAGTGCAAGTGGCAACGATGCTTACGCGGGCCCTCACTTTTATACTTCGCGCTGTCAAAGGTCATCAACCAATCAGCAGACCGGACTTTGTCAGCATAAAGTCACGTGCCACTACTCACATGATTGATGCCGCTTAAGCGAACGCCCCTAATTGCACCAACATACGGGGAATTTCGGTGAAGTAAGGATACTACAACCATTTGCTTGGGGTTTATAGGCGTGTGCAAGCCACGGTTTTGCTCCAAGAACTCGGGGAGCCAACTGTGGCCATCTCCCCCACTTGAGCATGCCACTTATGCACAAAGCTGCCTCACTTCTGTATTAGATCCAGCCGTGCATACTTCATCGAGCCACATATGACAGCACTGCCGCGGCAACGAGTGGGGTAGAGTAGCAGAAGCGTACACGTAAGCGGTTTGGTATCCCCCGTATTTTTCGGTTCTATTTCCCAACAGGTGTATGTGTCATTGTCCATTGTTATCAGATGTTTACGTTCTTATCTGCCGCCATCAGCTCACCACAAATGCATTACCCTAATTGTCTGAATTACAGTCGCTAACGCGTCGGCCTACGATTGGACGCCAAGCCCCCGAATGTCGGCGGATCTTCTATTTTACTCCGCCTCGGGCCACAGAAGATTTCCACGTGGATGCAGCACCCCACCGGGAGAGAAGGTGGCTTTTCGGAACGATACTGCAAATTCCGCTTACGTCACCGAATGTTCCAAATCTAACAATACTTTTGAGTTGCCAGCAATCCCTTACGGGTACACTGCCCGAGTGTGATCGACAACGATGCACGATGGTAACGCTGTCACCTACGCGCTTCGAGATACCGTAACCGTTACAATCTTGGCAAATCAGATAATTGCCTCAAGGCTACTGGGCGCAGACACACTGGCCTGGTCACTAGAAACGACTGTTTGCCGTGAGGAGAGAAACACATCCTCCATCATTCACTCCAACTAAACGTAAGCCATTAATTATAGTACATATCTCCTTCACCACTCCCCGCGACGAGTGTTGGCCCGACGTTTCGGGGCAAAGTCGTCTCCAAAGTCCACGCCTCCACGCTTCAAGTTCTCGCGCTTCAACCGACGCAAGTTACGTCCCTTTTCGAGCTCACGGCGCTCGATCTGCGCCTGGGTCAACGACTCGACCCGCGGCTCCCACGCGTCAAACTCCGCCATTGCCTCAGGAGGAATAATACGTAATCCGTCTTTGTGGACCACCCCCCGCATTTGCTGCAACTGGTTGAGCGTCTGGTTGTGAGTGCCATCAGCCACCTCTTTCTTCACCTTGAGCAACTGCTCGGTGAGGGCCTGGGCAATATTGGGCTCAAACTCACGCAGGAGACCCAAGTCAGCCACCACAATCGATGCGTACATCTCTGGGGTAATATCGTTTTGGTTGATGTCCCACTCGAGTTTATCTTGGTAGAGCTGTTTGTTCAAGTTAACCGTGAGCTCGATCACGACCACGTAGGGCTCGCCAGGGGTCAACGGTAACTGCAAACTATTGGCAAACTCGTACTGCTCGATTTGTTGTTGGATTTGTTCGGTAATCTGCGGTTCCATCGCGGCAGGCAAATCCAAGTCGTTGATGAGCATGATGGCAAACGCGTGAGGAGTGACCAAGTTCAGAGTGCCCATGTTCCACATGAACGAGTCCTGAAGCTTGTTGGTGCCGTTGGGGTGTTCCACGTTCAACTTTATCGGCACCAACACCTCGCGGGTGTGCGCCAAGTGCGTCAACACTTGCTCGTCCTCCAAAGCTGCAAAATGGGGGTTGGGCCGGGCAATCAGGTACGACGGCGGCGGTTGGTTGTGGAAATGGTTGAACTGGGCCAGCGGTTCTTCGGTGTTGGCCCCGGGAGTGTAGTCCTCGTCAAAGTCATCCACGAGGTCTTCTGAGTAGTTAATTTGCTGGGCCGCCCGTTTAGCTTGGCGTCCGGTGGGCTGGTAGTTCAAGAGCAATGCCAGGTCGTGGGTGTCTTGCAACCGTTTGGCAAAACTCGAACAGAGGGCCTGGACATAGTATGCCAGCGAGTCAAACAGCATGGTGGGTATTGGTGGGTGCTGACAAATAATAGGAGCTGGTTGTGGGGTGGACTAGCCGTGGAAGAGCCGGATTGGTCGGTTTGATCGTGGGGGGTCGCGCTCGGTCTTCAGTGCGTCGGGCCGGCAGGTGTCTTCGTTTGTGTGGGTGCGACCGGTGAAAAATGGCGCGTCGGGAAACATCTGTGCTGCAATGAGGTAGGAAGGAGAGAGAAGAGAGGGAGGTGTATTATTTTGGGCAGATGAGGCTAGAATAGCAGTTGCTTGTAGGGGCGCAGTCTGACCCAAAGGGTACTTTAGGTAATTTGAACCTAAATCTCTTAGACTGGTTTTCGTCGTAGGGTTTGACATCAACCATAGCTTTTATAGACAAAGACTTGGACGAACGACTACACGCTATCGACTCAAGGGTCGGTCTTTTCTATTCTGTTAGGTTTTTGCAACTCCTCTACACGTCCATGCTTCAAAACACATCTATGCCCTTTTCATCCACGCTTCCAGACGCGCGTTGATCTGTTTGATGCATAGATTGTTATCTACCCAAAACAACATGTCCCTGGACGATGAGATCCAAGGTACACCAGACACAGGCTACGAGGCTAATATCCGTGATATGCTTCGTAACCACTTGATTCGATACAAGTCGTTTGAGGAGTTCTATCCTTACGCCGAGTTTCAGGAAGAAACTAAAGGGGGTCCTGACTTGTACAGCCAGTTCGCTGACGCATACAACGCTCGTATCCAGCATGTACTGAAAAGCATTGATGAATTAGATGCCAGAATGGAGTACTCCGTGGACGAGTCCGACACCACCCTCACAATCGACGACCTTGCCGCCTTGCTTTTCCAGGTCGAGAAAGAGTGTGTCAATGAAAGCAAAAGGATTGACAAGGAGATCGAACAGGAGTTGGAAAAGATTGAGAAATTGAACCAAAATCTTCGCCAGATCACTAAAGAAACCCGAGAGGCGATCGATCTTTCCCAACTTGAACAAGACCTCACAAATGCTGAAAAAAAGCTAAGGCTTCTGTAGCCATGGACACAACCACTCCCTCTTATGGTATCTCGCATCGGAGTAAACAGGGTCGCTTACCCACCCAGGATACATCACCCTGGGGTTCTTACTCCTCCTTCACCTCCTCCTACAATGATCCAATGCTAGTCATTAATCGTAATACATACCCTAGAACCAAATCCGCAACTCTATATAGCTTACCATCCGCTTCGTGTACTCGTTCTCGTCGTCCTCCTCGGCATCACGCACAACCTCGTCCACCACCTCCTCGGACCCCGTCAACACATCTATTCTGCGATCATTGAACTCTTGCGCCAACAGCACCACCGTTGCCATCGTCTTCCCCATCCCCTTCACGGTGAAGTATTTGACGTTACCGTGGTTGGTGGTCTTTTTGCGCTCAATCCGGCCCATCATCTTCTGGATCCTCTTGAGGGCAGCAATGTATGGGGTGGACAGCTTGAGGAAGAACGTCAGATCACGCTCCGTCTGGGTTAGCCGCTTCGTTCGCGGGCTGTGTTTGATGATACGGGCGCCATCTGTGTGCATGGTGATGACTAGTGCGATGGTGTGCGGCTGCAAGTATGAATATGGAGATTGTGGTGGGAGTGAAAATTTGGAGTCATGAAAGACTAATGACACTCGAGCAATGTTTGAAGAGACTAGTTTAGGGATTTCCCCGATCTTTCGTTTTGAGCTGCTTCCGCTCACATCTCGTGGTCTCGGATCTCGTGTTTTTTGTACGCGTACGCGAAATACGCGTATCTCTAACCGGTGTTTACCACCATGAAACGAAGCTATGACGACGACGAGTACCACTTTGTGGAGACGGAGGGCGACCTGAAGCGGCGCCAGTTCCAGAAGATCTACACTGAAGCTCACATCAACACCGTTCAAATCATGATGGCCCTGGCGGCGCGTTTGGCACGAGAAGTGCCCCCGGTGGAAGAGCCCGTGGACGAGGCGCCTGAGGTTGAGGACGCCTACACGCAGAGGCCCTACTGGCCCCAGATCACCCGTGTGAAGTAGTGACACTTACGCCAGTTTGCATAGTTAGTTTGGTTTTGGGATAGGAATAAAGGAATATGAAGTGATAGGTAGATTGCTGGCAGAGTGTGTCACGATGATGAGCGGAGCGTCAGGACAAGTAATACGCAAAGCTTACTTGATTCACGCACTCATGTTCGTTCTACTCAATTACCCCATAAATCGGAATGGGGAAATTCTGGTAGGATTAGTAGCAGG
This sequence comes from Diutina catenulata, assembly GCA_030560525.1. NCBI lineage: Eukaryota > Fungi > Ascomycota > Pichiomycetes > Serinales > Debaryomycetaceae > Diutina > Diutina catenulata. The sequence continues at coordinate 89,276 of JAKTTW010000020.1, forward strand.
ATTCAGATTCTCTAGATTAACAGGATACTACAAATTTCCAACCTTTGCCACTGCTCTTGCCATTTACCTTGTTCAATCGCTCCAGAAGACTTAATCGGGCTGCCGCTCCAGAAGGTTCCACCTGATCGGGCTGCGAACTCCGGCTTTCGCGGTGGCTGCGAATTAAAAACCGATGGTTGCGTCTGATCTCCGAAATGTCTGCCCACCTCGACTACGCCCTGCTCCCGTTTGCCGATGGTGACTTCCCTCGGGTAGTCACCGACCCCATCCAGTTCTCGCTTGCCAAAAACGGGGACCCCGTCACCTTGTTTTGCATTAACGACGCCTCCGAAGTGCCCGAGCCGCTCCTACGGGCAATGCACAATGAGTTCAATTACATTGTGGAGGAGGGGCTTACGTACCCTCACCACCAGCCTTTCGGGTTTGACGAGTTCTGTAAGTACTGGTTCTACCACTTTTGTGCTGTGCTCGTCACGGGACACCACACCGAGTTGGACCCCAGTCTCAGCACCGAGCAGTGGGCGGAGGACGCGTGGTTGGGCACGTTCTACGTGAAACCCAACTACATCGGTCGCCTGAGCCACCATTGTAATGCTGGGTTTGTCGTGAACCACCGTAAACGCGGGCTAGGGCTTGGGAAGGAGATGGGGCGTAAATACTTGGACATTGCCCCTAAGCTTGGCTACGTGTACTCGGTATTCAACTTGGTGTACGAGCTGAACGTAGCCTCGCTCAGAATTTGGGACCTGCTTGGGTTTGACCGCATTGGCTACGTCAAAAACGCCGGCTACCTCAAAGACCTCGGGTTCGTGGGCGCGGTGATGTACGGTAAAGACCTCAACCACGTGGAGTCGGCGGTGTTGGACAAATAGACTACTGTGTATGAATTAACGTATATGTGCACGGCCTAGATCTCCTCCGGGGAGGCGGCCAGTTTGTTGTCGGCCCACTCGTTGTACTGGCGACGCTTAGCCACGACGTCGACAAAGTCCTTGCGCAGCTCCAACTGCTGCCAGTCGTGCAACCCCAACTGTTTCTTTTCGGCAAACGCCAGCTGCTGCAGAATTGGCTGTAAGAAAGTCGCCTGGGGAGCCACTTTTGTGCCGTCCAACGCGAGGATCGGTTGGTTTTTGATCGACTCAATGGCGCCCAAAATGAGGAGCATCGACCCCACCGCCACCTCAAGGGTGATGTCCATGGGCACACTGGTGTTGGACGCGGCAATGTAGTAGAACTCGTATGCCAGATAGCCCCCGTGCAAGAGGAGCAATGCCCCAACGAGGTACAACATGCGATCGAGGTTGTGGTGGCAGGCGCGCTTCAGATGTGGATGGTGTCTGCATATAAGCCACAGTCAACCCCAGGGTCCACCCGTCAGATGACGCCCCAATACCGCCGGGCAAACGGTCGCGTGGCCTTGGGGGTCATGTTTTCCCGTCGGCTAGCTCTTGTGTAAAAGAAACGGGCCGATTTCCGGAAGGTGGCTCCGCCAGATAACGCCACATTGATACACTTTGAAATTACGATCTGAATACGGTAGATGGCAGCATGCAGCCGCCCTCAGACCGGTTCATTTCAGCCTGCCGCCAAGCCTGCCAACCACTCCAGAGTCAACGGGGTTGTGAACTCCGGTCGCACCGGGATCAGCGACAGCTAAAGTTGCGCCAGACACCCGGTGGACCCACGAGGGATGCACCTGGGGCGTAGACCGCCTCGGAAGTAACTTCCGTCCTCGTCTCAGGCGATTTTTCACTCGCCAAAGCCTGGAGGCGTTCAGGGCCCCGCAGCCTCCAGACGTGGCCTCGATGCAGTACATGTACCAGGTTTGCCGTGTGGGGAACCCAATAAGCTTTGCAGTCTACCCCTATTACCGGCGGTTAACACTTCTTGTGCTCTCACTATATTGACAATACACGTAAACAATAGTCTTCCACCCCTTGTTCTCTCTCCACACCGTATGCTCTCGCCCCGGCGCGTTCAACGCCGGTGGCCATTTTGTGTGGATCATGACACAGTCGAACACACACAAAGACCAAGCAACCAACGTAGACATGATCCGGATGGCCCCCCGTGATGATAGCGCCGTAGCCCCGTGGTGTGCGCTACCCTTCTCCAACCTCTACTAGAGCCGCGCGTTCGTGATCGTCCGCAGCTAACGCGCACTACCCTTATCCCGGACGATCCAGGTCTACCAGCACCCAACCCCGTGAGAGTCGAGATATATGGGTGACAAACCAAGCGACGCTTCCCCCACGGGGGTCGACCCCGTCGCTGACGGCCGCCAGCGTGCCAATGGCGGCGAGGTACCCCCGGCAGGACCCGATGGTGCCGGAAAAACCTCCGACGACAAGGCTGCAGAGGAGGAAACGGCTGACGAGGGAAAAGAGAAGGAGCCCAAGACGAAGGAGGCAACGGGAGGAGACGGTGAGGAGAAGAAGGATTCGGATAAGGACAAGTCCGAGGCGAAAGACGCTGAAAAGGACCCCGAGATCGACGGCTCTAAGCAAGCTGGAAAGGATGCTAAGCAAGACGGGAGAGATGCTGAGGAGGACGCAGAGGACTCTGAGGAGGCCGGTAAGGATACTAAGGAGGACGGAAAAACCCCGAAGGAGGACGGAACGTCCCCAGAGGAGGACGGGAAATCTCCGAAGGTCGACTCAAAGGTGGACTCAAAGAAGGACTCGAAGCAGACCAACAAGGCTAGCTCTACCGAAAACAAACCCAAGTCTAAAGACGATAGCGCCTCTGGCAAAGCCAACACCACAAAGGACACCAGCGGGTTCACCACAGACGAAGCGAACCACAAACCACCAGGGGACGCAAGCACCGAGTCCACCAAGGACTCCACGCTGAAACCCCGCGCTAAGCCTGTGCACACCCCCTCGCCCGAGGCGTCCGACTCCGAGACAGACGCGGCCGGCGTGTTGCTGCTGCTACATTTGACCATGGACGACGCGCTCGGATTGTTGTTGGCGCTGCCGTCGCTGACCACCACCTCGTCCACCAAGGTCGACGACGTCTGCGACGGGATCACGCCGCCCGACAGCGCCTCCGGCTCGGGCGACGAAAAAACCCTTCCGTCGGTGAAGATTGACCCCCCCACCGACAACGGGTCCGTGGACAGCTTGAGCACCGCCAGCCCGGCTGCCAGCACCACCACTAGCACCGCCAGCAGCACTGCCAGCAGCACCACCAGCTCGCCCGCGCCCATGCCCGCGTACAACTTCAGCCCCGAGTTCACGTCGCAGGACGCACGGGTGGTCCAGCACGTGTACGCCATCGCCAAGCTCGAGCTCGTGCTTGCGCACATCGACGAGATGAAGCGACGGCTGGGGGCCATCGTGTTGCTCCACTACCTCACGTGCTGCACTCCCGGGGTGTTCTACATCGCGGACCAGGCGCTCTCGCAGCGCGTGGACTACGTCAGCCACTACCAGCTCTTCAAGACGTCGCCGCCGCCGGCGATCCCGGACAAGACGTTCACCCACGTGGTGTACGACCACCAGGACACCCCCGTGGTGCCCGTGGACGATCTTCCGCCGGTGGCGATGTCGGAGAAGTGCGTGGCTGCGTTCGAGGGCCTCTGCAAACAGGTGCTTGCGGCGTACCGCCGGCGGTTGGACTTGGCCAAGCCCGACCCCGCCTACGTGAGCGTGCTCCGCCACTTGGTGGGCCTCACGCCCTCCGACTTCGACACCGCTCCGCCGGCAGCCTACCTGTACGTGCTCCCGGACCCGGCGTTGCTTGCCGACGACACGTTCTCCGAGGCGCTCTTGATCGACTTGGACATCCGCGCCGTGCTCATTGGGTGCTTGCAGTGGCGCCGGGTGCTCAAGCGCACCGCGCCCGTGATCACCAGCTACAAGGGGTTGCTGGACTTGAAGAAACCGCCGCCCAAGGCGCTCAACGAGGTCATTGCCCTCACCGTGCGCCTCAACGACATGTACACCTGCGTGCGCCGGCTCGGGCGCCAGATCTACTTGAGCAACTACACCCACTTGACCGACCAGAAGTTCTTGTTCCAGCTGAAGAACGCGCCGCACATCCGGCTGTGCATGACCAAGTTGGACGGGCTCTTCAACCTGAACAAACGCAACGGCACTCTTGTGGCCGCGCTCACCCGGGTGTTCATGCGCCACCAGACGGCGTGCTTTGCCGCCAACTCAAAGACGTGCCGCGACTTTGCCAACTTCTTGAACCAGGGGTGGACGGCGGTGGACCAGGCGGTGACGGCGCTCCAGGAGTTCGCGCTTGCGTGGGTGGGCGCCGAGCTCAAGTTCCGGGCTGCCTACGGGTTGCCGCGCAAGGTGTTGACCGAGATCTACCAGGAGCACGTCCCGCCGTTGCGCACCGCCAACCAGAAACGCATGGTGGGCGTCGGCGCCAACGCGGCCGTGGCCGGGATCGTGCTGGGGAACCCCACTGCCCAGGCACGCCCGTCGCCGCCCGGGTCTGTCCGTGGGCTGCGCTCGCTGCTGGTGCTGCTGCAGCTGCTGCAACTGCTGCTCCGCAAGAAGCTGCTGCCGATGCGCCCGCTCCGCAAGAACGACTCGCTGCTGCTGTTGTCCACCATGGACCTGCTCAAACCGGCGCCGCTGCCGCCGTCGCGGGTGCGGCTGAACTCGCTGCCCGGGTCGCTGGCGTTTGCTGCGACGCTGGGAGCCGCAGCAGCGCTCAAGCAGAAGCTGCCGGTGGCGGCACGGTCGCCCATGGGCCGCACCACGGTGTCCCCGCAGCCGCAGCGGCGTAGCGAGCCGCTCACGGTGTCGTCCAAAAACGTGCAGAAGCAGTTGTTGGCGGTGGCGGAGGAGTCGCCGCGGCTCACCGCCAACCAGCGGTTGCAGCAGCACTTGCGCCAGGGCGCCAAGCAGGGCGACTTGGTGACGCAGCAGCGCAAGGCCATGGTGCCGGTGACGTTTGATCCGGCCCACCCGAGCGACACGGTGATCCGCCGCAGCAATGGCACGGCGGAGACCGCGCCCCAGCCGCTCCACGACCCGTTGGCGGGGCTGTTGCCTCCGGGTGGGTTGCCTCCGGGCCAGGTGACGCTCCCAGCGGGGATCATCGCGCCCAAGGAGTTCACCCAGCCGACGTTCTTGGGGAAACCCACGCCTCGCGACGTGCAAACACGCCGCAACACCGCACGCAACTCGGTGTTGATCGACGACGCGCTGGCTCCCGTGCTGGAGTCGCTGGCGAGCCCCGAGTGTCTGCTGACGGAGTTGCTGGCGCTGCTGCTGGTGAAGAAAATGGTGCGGTTTACCGGGGTGCCCGAGTACCTGGAGGAGGAGGACATGCCCACCAACTACGCCAACCGCATTTTGAAGAACTTTGCCGTGATCACGCGGGGCCCCGCTCAGTCGGCCGCCAACGCCATGCGGTCCCATGCCGCTGTGCGGCGCAAGGACTTTTTGTTGAAGAAGGAGGAGAGTCTCCAGTTCCGCAACCAGCTCCACCAGCAGGAGTAGTGCATGTATACAGAGCATTATGTAGTTAAGATTGAAAGGTCTTGGAAGTAAGCGGTCTAGGGTGGGCTAGGTGGTGAATGGGTTATGTCCCATGCGTGTCTGTAGTTAGATTGAGGTGTTCTAGGCTGGAGTTGTGATCTGGGTTGTTGTCTGGAATCACTTGGGTTATCTTCTATATAAAACTGTGTCACAGTCTAGTTGTGTCGTCTGTGGTACTGGATCGTGTCTGTCTGTCGCGTGACGGAGCGAACTCACAATTGAGCCTCATATGGTTGCTACATGTGACGATCTAGGCTTGAACAGCCACCACCACCACTAATCGACGCGTAGAAGCAAGTCTGAGGGTCCCCCCCACCACGCACCCTCACCCACTTCCGCGCTGTCGTCTTCCACAGCCATGGCACAAAATCACCCGCCACAAATCCGCCTCCTCCCGCCTCCCTCCTCGCCTCCGTCTACACCTCTATCCACGCCACCCTCCTCCCACCCACTCTACCCTCCTCCCCCTCCTCTTCCCCACAGCCGTTAAACGTTATCTCCTCTCTGCAGGCGCGCCACGTTTAACCCCGTGCCGCCCGGTTGTGAGCGCGCGCACAAGCTTCTGCCGTTGCGCCGGCTTCGAACAAAACGTCGGGCCAACCCCATTTCTCACCACGATGGAGTCGAAACGCGACCGCAAACGCCAGCAGATCGGGCAGCGGCTTGCCAAGCTCGAGCAGACGTTTGCCCACGACAAGGAACAATACTACAACGGGCTGTTGCACGAGCTCCAGGCAGTGCTAGCCACCCTCCAACAGGGGACCAACGCCGAGCTAAGCGGACAACGACACATCCTTGAGATCGAGCGCGACTACGAGTTGACCCGGTTGCGGTTGTGGGAGGAGTACCAGGTCAAACAGGTGGAGCAGGACTACCGCGACGAGCGCGAGCGGGCCAAGGAACAACACGACCGCATGATCAAGCTCATCAAGGAGAAGTTGTACGACAAGCTCCAGAACCAGATCAAGCAGCTCAAGGAGGACAAGTTGTTGCTCAACTTGGTCAACGCCAACTCCTGGGGCGGCAGCGACTACGGCCTGGCCGCCTTGCTGGCAGCGGTGGCCCTGCAGTTGTCTCAGGGAGGGAGGCTGCTCCGCAAGCGGGAAATGCGGTTTACCACGGGCGAGGCCGACGACCTCTCCGATGGCGGTGCCACCCTGGCGGCTGGTGCCGGCTCCGGCCACGGCAGTGCTGCTGGCGGTGCCAATGGGTACATTCTGGCGCTGAAGCGGCGACGGCACTTCCCCACGCGCTACCTGCTGAATGACGAACTGCTGACGGGGTTCCACTCCGCCACCACCCCGGGATTGCAGGTGTTTGGGCCGCTGGCCACCGCCACCGACACCAACCTCTCCGACAAGGACTACGACGCCTTGAACACGATGATCATGCACAACGACGATATCCTGAGCTTGCTGGCGGCACAAATGAAGCCCCTGAGCCTGAAACCCAACACCCGGGGGAACAAACAATTCCCGGGGGTCCAGGGGCTCAAGCCCGAGGAGTTGAACGAGGACTTGGCCCTTTTACGGGGGGCCATCAAGAACTAGTCGCGGGTGGACCAGGGCGCGAGCTGCTGGGCCACCACACTCATCCCTGCCATTGACTGGTGGGTTATGTAACACTACCCGGGATCACCCAATGCATGAAAGGTACGCAGAAAGATAAGAGTAGGAAATAAGTGACGGTTCGTCGAGAACCAGGAAACAGTAAGGCCAATTGAGGGACAAGTACAGAGCCAGGACACGGGTAGTTGTGCCACGAGTGGATGGCTTAAGCACCAGGCTGGGTAAATAAGAGCTAGTGCTAGACTACGAGTGAATCAGTGATAGTAGACTGCGAATGGAGTTGAGAAAGTGGTCAATCAAGAGGGCACATCCAAACTGGGATTTTACGAATGGTCACGCCATTGGCAGAGCAGCATTGAGCAATTAGGTTGACTGGAGAACCTAGAATACAGGCAATTCCACACGATCAACTCCGTTGACCCAAATCATGCTTACATGTCTATTCTTTATCATCATTGTATTTTTAGAACTAAAATCATCAATCATACGTTTACAGCGACAAGATCTCGGCCGCGTCGAAAGACTTCTCGTAACGGTCTCTCTGTTCGAGAGAACCACGCAGGAGCATGTCCACCAACACCTGGGTGTAGGGGGCCTTGTCGTTGGAAGGAGGGTTGAGCTGCTTGACGGTAGAGTAGTAGTTCTCGTAGATGTTACCGTCGTAGCGACCGATGGCGGAGTTGATCAACATGTCCGACATCTGGAAAGAGTCGGTGTAAGCAACCACGTTGGGGCGGATCTCCTTACCAAGGGCAGGCAACAACTCGCCGTTGACCTCGGCAAAGGTCTTGGACGAGATGATGTTGAACGACAACAAGTAGGTGGCGCACTGCTGCAAAACCAAGCCAGCAAAGTAGTACTTGCCGAGAGTGTTCAAGTAGGGCACCAACTCCTTGTCGTCGTGCTCAGCGACACGGCGGGTGAACTCGTCGAGCAAGTAGTGGTGGGCCTTAAGACGGGTGATCTGCACAAGGTCAGCACCACAGGCGTCAAAGTCACCGTCGTTCTTCTCCAACTGCTTGTGGACAGAGTAGGCAGAACGCATGATGGCAACCTCCAAGGCACGCTTGACCTTGGTGAGGTCCTGGACGTCGGCAACCGACTCCAAGATGTACTTGTCACCCTTGTCCTCAACGTAGTCCTTGACGTCGTTCAAGAAGGCGGCGGAACCCTGGACAACCTTGTCGTCGTTGATGATACCAACAACGTGCTTGGCAATGGGCTTACCCACGAAGACACCAAGAATGTTGTTGTCACCCTCCCAAGTGCACTGGACAACCCAGTCGTTGTAGGCCTTACCGAAACCGTTGTAGGCAGAGTAACCGTGGCCACCACAAGACTGTCTGCACTCGTCAATGCACTGAGCAGCCATCCAGGTCAAGTTGGACTTCAAGGCACCAGAGTCAATGAACAAAGACTTCATCTTCTCAATACCCTCCATCAACTTCTCGTCGTCCTCGTTGTCGACAGCGTCGTCAATCAAGGCCAAGGTGTCCTTGATGGTGCGCTCAACCTTGAGGGCACCGGCAGAGGCGACGTAGGCAGCAGCCAAGTAGGGGAAAAGACGGCGCTGGTGCAAGGCGTAGTCGATAATCTGGATCTCCTGGGCACCCTCGTCAGAGTCGAGCATACCGTTCTTGTGGAACTGGCGACGACCAATGGCGTAACGAAGAGCAATGGTGGACATACGGGCCATCATACGGTACGAGTCCAACACCATCATCACACGACCACCGAGCAAAGCGGTGTAAGCCAACTGCTCCAAAGGAGGCAAGGTAACCTCACCCTCGCGGGAAACCTTGGCGAACTTCTGCAACATGAAGAAACGGGGAATGCGGACGTTGGCGAACTGGATCCAACCGTTGTCAATACCGTCACGACCCATCTTGGCACCAATGTCACCAACAGTGACACCAGGGCACAAGTTGAACTGAGAGTCTCTCAAGGGGACAACAAAGGTCTTGACACCGTAGTCCTCGCCCTTGACGATAAGACGGGCGTACACGGTACAGTGGGTAGCCGAGTGGGCAGCACCACCAATCCACCACTTGGTGGCACCAATGTGGGGGGTGTTGATGATGAACTCGTCGGTCTCCTCGTCGAAGGTAGCGGTGGTCTCTAAAGCCATGACGTTGGAACCGTGGGCCAACTCAGTCATACCGAAACAACCGTAGATGTTCTTCAAGTAGCAAGCCTCCTTGTGCAAGGCCCAGTACTCCAACTGCTGGAAAGTACCGTTACCACGGATACAAGAAAGGAACAAACCCAAGTTGACACCAACACGGGTGCCGACCTGGGGGTCAAACACACCGATGAGCGACAAACGCTGCTCGAACTGCTCGAAAGAGTTGGACTCCAAGTAGCGAGCAATCCGCGAGATCTTCTTGGCAGTCAACTCACGCTGCTCGTCCTTGGTCAAGTCGTAGTAGGCAGGGGTGGAGGCCAAGATGGGGTCACGCTCCATCTGCGACTGCAACGAGGCAATCTCCTCGACACGCTCCACGGAACCCTCCAAGAAGTAGTTCATCTTCTTGGGGTTGAACTTGGAGGCGGCACGCTCAGTCTGGATGAGCGTAGCCGGGTCGGGGCCAGCCTCGAAAGAAACAGTATTTTTGACAGAAGCCATTTTGATAGTGGTAATCTGGGGTCGTTGTGCCTTAAATACGGTTTGCTCAACTTCACAGGACCCGGTGTGGGGGAGGGGGGCCGAGGTTCGGTTGTATGCAGGCAACGGTTTTTCGCCATCGGCGAAATGCCGTGATAACCGGCCGACAACGGGGCTAAAAGAGGTGGATGATAGCGCGGGAAGCTGGTGGGGGTCGTTTACGATGTGGGGATCCTCCCTGGTGTGGTGGGTGCCTGTGCACCCGCGAGCTTTTGCCTGGAGGCAATGTCAGTTGTCGCATTTTCACATGATGGGCTAGAGAATACATGTGCGAGGTGCGTTAAAGAAATTAAACTCCGTAGTCCGATGGACAACGTCCGTCGGACCACGACGAATGGGGCAAGGTGAGAATGGTACGAGGGGCAGGGACCCGCCTTAGTTCTGGGGCCTGTCGGAACCGGTTCCTTGGGTTACGCGCCCATAGAAACCCGTTTGTTACACAAAACTCGCATCGCAATGCACTTTCGCTAGCGAACACCGCTTTTTCACCTCTCACCAATTTTGCGGGGTAGGCACTGATTCTGGGGCTTCGCATGTGACACTGCGTTGCCAATGTACAGTCGCGAAAAACAAATTGGTACCGAATCACGACGCAACGGCGGTACGCGCAGGTTTCATACGTCTACCCGCGCCCAGGTTACCCCTTGCCTCGTTGTCGGATTTGCACAAGAAATGCGGGGGCGGCAGGACATTTGACAGCCGCTTGGCGATTGTCACCAACGCTCTACTTTACTTTAGGACGATGAACATTAGCCCACGGTGACATCGGGATACCACCTTCCCTAAGCAGCCCTCGATCACCCCACATAACCGTTTTCGCACGTGCGTTGTCTTAGGTGGAGTGACATGATCCTACAGGCCGCACGGTTTCGCACTTGAAACGTTGTAACCCTGACTCGGTAAACAATATTAACTCCGACAAGGCTCGGAGTAGATAACGCTTGTGACGGACGGCCTGAGTTGAACCGAGGCAAGCGGTCAGGGGAAGGAGGGGTTGGCGGGAACGCCGCTCTTGCCCCTCCCTTGTGAACTCCACGGGACTGGCGAGCGTTCGATGGCAACCCTACCCGAGTCAAGGGGCAAATGTAGCAGGTTTGGCTAATAGTTACCAAAAAGAGAGAGATAACGACGTAGGCAGATCTGCCAATGCGGTGTGAGCTAAGCATTTCTTAAACCACTCCGAGCATTCCGCACTAACCGACTTTTTCGGGTCCCTGGGGGCCCGTGCTCCGTAACCCCATTTACGAACATGGGATATTTCCGAATTTCTCGTAAACCCTGTATATAACTTCCGAACTCTATTGTTTCGGAATTGGCTGATACCAGCGCTGACAAACTTTAGGTTGCAATGGATTTTGCAGCCACCAACGAGCGGTACATAAACCACGGTTTTCTTCTCTTAAACCTTCATTCCAATTGGGTCCTAATCACCACTAGTAGCAGTAGCAATGCAATCTAATCAAAACGTCGATATCGCTGGCAAATATGGCAGACGTAGACAGCACAAGAACTCGAAGTTGGGCTGCTCGACGTGCAAAAAGAGAAGAGTAAAGTGTGATGAAAACTTCCCCGAATGTAACAACTGTATCAAGCGGGGGGTGCGGTGTGGGTACTTAGACTTGCAACAGCTTTCGAAACGCAAGGACAGTAGCGGTATCTCCGACAAGGACTTTGAAGAAGTGTGCTCATGGTTTGAGAAAGGCGTGTCGCCGCCCATGGCTCTGCTTGCTCTCCCTCAACCCGTTCCAGGTGCTCTGATGGCCACCTGTGGGCATCAATTGCTTGCCACACCTTACTAAGCACCCACTACCAATGACAGACTTTAACCTTAGAACTTCATAAGCGCATTTGCGCCTCGATTCCTACGACCTAGACAGTAAATCGACTATTAATATATGCAATTAGACTCAATTTTCCATAAAACATTATTCATTAAATCATACTCAACCGTCCAAAGCATACCCCAAGTCAATCCCCTCGAACTGGTTAGCCAAGTCCACCAACTTCTCCTTCAACATCTTCAAGTTGGCGTTGTCGGTCTCCAAACGGGGCAACCACTTGGCAACACCGTGCTGCAAGACACCCTTGGCCCGCAGCTTGCCGTGCTCAACCGAACCGTACAGCCCATGCACAGTGATGCGCTCCTGGTTGGCAAAGTACTGGGCGCGGTGCAAAATGTTGTTGTTGTAGAAAACAATGTCACCGGGGTGCATCTCCACGGTGATCTGGCCAGTGATGTGCTTCTTGCGGTCGTCGTCAGTGGTCTTCTCGCGCTCCTCCTCGGTGCGGACCCGCTTGTGAGAGCCAGGCACGACAATGAGGCAGGGGTCCTCGGTCAAGGCAAGGTTGAACTGGGTACCAGCATAGGGGTCCTTCAACAACTGCTCGGCCTCCTCCTCAGGAGTGCACTCGGGCTTGATGGTGTCGCGGTGCCAGTCCAAACCAAAGTCAGTGAGAGGGTTGATCAACATGTTGAACAATTCCATCAGCAACTTGTCGTGAGGCTGTTGCAAGATGTCCAGGGCAACGTCCAAGATCTTGTTGCACGCGTACAAGTCGTGGAACGGCTTCAGCAACTCGCCGTTCTCGCCAAGGTCGGGGTGCAATAAACCCAGCACACCCCAGATGTCAGGGGAAAAGTTTTTGGGCCACGGGGGAAACTGCTTGCCACGAGTGCGCACATCGGGCCACTTGCCCTCGCGAGCGTACTCAACCACGTCCTTGGCAGCCTTCTTGTACTTGGTGACCTCCTCAGGGGTCAAGAAGCCTCGAATGACGGTGAAGCCTTGGTCAGCAATCTCGTCGTGATGTTTGTGGGATAAAGCGGTGGGCATTGTTGGTGTATCTGGGGTTCTTTGAGATGTGGGGGTCAGATACTTAAATAGACTGTCGGTTTGTGACCCTTCAACATCCCCAGGTTGTATTTTTTTCACGCGGCATCAAGTTTATGTTACATTTTGCGGGGACACATCGTTTGATTATAACTGGGGTGGTACGAGAGGCGAATTGGCTCGGTTAAAGAGGCGAATTTTGAGGAGAGTTGTTGAAAAAGGTTGTCGGTGGATAATGTGCTATTCGCTCATGACAAAGGGCCCTTTTAGCTTACGTTCTCGTTTGGGCCAGCTCGCAAATATGCAGGCAACGTATGATCCAAATGGGGGGGGTGGGGGCTGATGTAACGTCCCCATACTTCCCCATAAAATGCAACGACCGGGATGCAACAAGCGAGGAATTTTGTGGGGTCAAAAGAGTGGGGCATCGTAAATGTTGGTTCAGCAATAAACCCCCTCTTTTCATTGGTTCCCGGTCTTGTGTTCGTGTAAAAGGGTAACATTGGCCTTTTTGATAAGAATTAGCAGGTTGCATTTGACTGCATCCGTAAAGTCCAGATTTGCTGATGCGCAAAAGGTCTCGGCTGTATGATTGACATCGAGACTCAACACAAAGGCCATTATGGCTGATCTTTCCTCGTTAGCCTAGATTGCGCAGCCTCAATGTGTCATGAATTTTCGCCTACACTAGACGCAGAACTAAAGCAACAACAGATCCATTCTTATCGGTGCCTAGCAACTGAACAATGCCCGCGGGTGAGTTCATGACCACGACCCAGGCTCCTGTTGTCTTGACTTTTTCTTCTCTTCTTGGCATTATTCTTGGTATTGGAGTCGGGGTGGGTCCGTTGATCGACCCCCGGATTCGTAAATCGCCAGGAGCACGTAGTAAGTGACGTAAGTTCAGCAAACGAACGCGTGCATGTCTTAGATGGTTCGGTGACGTTATGCGATGGCCTAAATCTCTTATTTGTCTTGCCTTTGCATTAAACTGCTTGGTATCATTGCGCGTGTGACCGCACGGAACCTCTCGGTTGCCTAGACTATTTAACCCGGCAATTTGCTCCGAGTAGCCAATGGAGAACTACGTTGTAATTGAGCAAATTGGCAGTGGGTCGCAGGGACCTGTTCATCAGTGCCAGCTGCTTGGCCCTCAGGTGGCTGTGAAATCGATCAACATGATGGAAGGAGATTATCTCCGAACAAGTAGCGTTGAGGCCTACTTGAGAGAGTCGAGAATTCTTGCGCTGATCAGACACCCCAATCTCGTTCGCTACTTTCACCTGTTTGTCCGTGAGAACACTCAATTGTGTGTGGTCAATGAATTCTGCCCACAGAGATCTGTTGCTGATTTGGTCGAGAGAACGCGGGGTTTCAACGTGATAAGTGAACCCGTTGCTGCTTGGATTGCACGCGAAGTGACCAAAGCCCTCGCTTATCTTCATGAAAGACACATCGTGCATGGTCGTCTAAAGTTGACCAAGATTTTGGTTGGGAGCGAGGGTGAGATCAAGTTGACAGACTTTGGGGTTCATGAACATAGCTTTATGGTTTCTTACGAACTGGCGCCGGAGCTTGTAGCAAACCAGATGGGAATGCCTAATGCCAAGACGGATGTGTGGCTGTTGGGTATCTGTACCACCCAGATGTTACAAGCACCCTCCCAAAGCAACCCCACGTCAAGGCGGAGTTCGTTCGGCAAAAGAAGAAACCTGGTGCCCACCAACGAATCTTGGTCGGACACTACAAAATCATTCATCCAGCATTGCTGCCAATTTGATGCTCGCAATCGTCCATTTGCTCGCAACTTACTTGACGGCCACCCTTTCTTGGCTGACGATTGTGCTAGTCGCCAAGACTTTGTAAATTTGCTCCAGCTTCACCCGTGGAGCTCAAGTGACGACGATACCCTTGATACAAACCTGGATGAAATCATGACTCCAGGTGACGATTTCGCTGTTCCGGACTTCCCGATTCAGAACTTGGAGCCCATTTACGAGGATTTCCTGCAAAAGTAGGAAGAATGTAGTAGTAGGAGGATTAGAGATGAGGTAGTTGCAATACACGAGTGCTATCCCTTCGACGGACAATATTATACGCTGTCACACTCTTATTTGACAGCGGTTGACACCCCTGCTACAAGCTGTCAAACTAACGCATCAGGCACGGCTGCAAATCAATTAACCTAAAACAGGTAAGGGGCCGGTGGGAAACCCTGAGCGGCAAAACGAACTTCAATGCAAAGTAAAAACCACACATTAAAGCTAACAACCACCCGTCTGGCTCACTCCGTTCTCGTGTTAGGGCTTCAATCACCTCTTAGGTCTAAACCCTAATATTCACGTGATTAAATTTTCACCTCTAGCACCTATATGCAAGAGAGTGCGAGCGCTACCGACGGTTTGCCCCACGCGCGCAGACTCACCACTACCGGAAAATTTTTTTCACTGTTTGAGTACCATCCCATTCAATAGTCATGCCGCCCAAGATCGACCCTAACGAAGTGAAGTTCATCTACCTCAGAGCCGTTGGTGGTGAGGTTGGTTCTTCCGCCGCTCTTGCCCCCAAGATTGGTCCCTTGGGTCTCTCCCCCAAGAAGGTTGGTGAGGACATCGCCAAGGCCACCAAGGAGTTCAAGGGTATCAAGGTCACTGTTCAGTTGAGAATCCAGAACAGACAGGCTACTGCTTCCGTTGTCCCCTCTGCTTCTTCTTTGGTCATCACCGCCCTTAAGGAGCCCCCGAGAGACAGAAAGAAGGACAAGAACGTCAAGCACTCTGGCAACATTCCTTTGGATGAGATCTTCGAGATCGCCAGAAAGATGCAGGACAAGTCTTTCGGTAAGACCTTGGCCTCCGTCACCAAGGAGATTTTGGGTACTGCCCAGTCGGTGGGTTGCAGAGTCGACTACAAGAACCCCCACGACATCATCGATGCCATCAACGCTGGTGAGATCGATGTGCCTGAGAACTAAGCAGTGCGACTGTTTTTAGGTGCTTGCATGAAGTTTGGGTGTCTGTATAGTAATAAAACGTATAATGTTTGGAACCCTGTAGTTGGGTTTGTAATTCAGTTTGCCAACACTCTGGGACTAGTGGTTTTACAAGGTAACTTGTCCCTATTTTGGCGCAAACGAGAAGAAATTGGAGACGGGTATTTGCTTGGGCAGTCTTGTGGCTGCCACCGCTGCCTGCCTCCAGACATCTTTAGCAATCTCTAATTTTTCACTCTCATCTGGACCTCTTCAGGCAAGCAAACGCCCAACTCTAAACCGCAATCAAATCACATTCACGCCGGCATTCTTACTCGTTCATTTTCGCATGCTGATTTAAACGTTGTTTGATCTGGCCCAAACTCAATCTGCCTTTTCAATGTGCTTTTTTCAACCCGCCATCCCAACCCAATTTTTCACTATTCCCCTGAAATTCTCACATGATTACATCACCAACAAAAGCTACACCGCTGCTATCTACTCCGTCTTGTACCTCTCTATCTCGTTTCTGTATAAAACATCTCATTTCTATAAAACTAGGGGCCCTGTCCAAGGGGAAAGTCCTGCTGAGGGGGTCATAAATATATCATCATAAATCCGGGTCACCGTCTCACCTTGAGACTCTTGACTCGGCGAATCAACGAGTTGGTGCCCCTTTCTTCTTCGTCGCTGCTGCGCAGGGTATCTTCCACCAGAGAGTTCTTCCGGAGGCGGTGCACTATCAGCTTTTTGCGGCCCAACAGCGGACCATCCTGGGCCAGCCGCGGGGCAGGGGCGCCGTCGATAAACGTCAGACTGCCAAGACCGGCAGTGGTCAGCCCGTGCACCTGCTCGCCCTTGCCGGTCAGGTCAAACGCCACCACCTTGGGATTCAACGACGGTGGGTCCACCTCGGACCCTGCGACATTGGTTTTGATCACCGGCACCGCGTCAGCCAGTCGCAGACGGCCGATGTCGCGGGTCAGCGCCTGGCGGCCGATCGTTTGGTGGTCGTCGTCGTTGTAGTTGCCAAACGCCATATTAAACTTTTGCTCGTTGATTTTGTTGGCCAGGGTAAAGCCCAGCAATGAGTTGTTGGGGCCGTCCACGGGGAACGCGGCCACCGGCGCCAACTTCTTGGTGCTTTTGTTGCGGTGGGGGGTGCACGCGTCAAACGGCCCGTCGTGGTGGAAACCGCCGCCAAAGAACGCGGTGACGTCGAGTTTATCAATGGTGTCCAAGTTTTTCAGTTTGACGGGCTCGGGTTTCTTGGGCGAGCGCTTCTTGTGCTTGCGACGTTCGCGGTCGCGGTCGCGGTGCTCGCGGTCCAGCGCTCGCCGCTCGCGCTCGTGGTGGCTGCGGCTGGGTCGGCGGCCCTCGATCGACAGTGCCAGCAGCCGGCGTTCACGGCTGCGGATGGGAGGCGGCGGCTGGTGGCGCGGGGCCCGTTTCTCCTGGGGGTATTCTCCACTGGTGCTACGAGGGCCGGCCACGTCTTCGTAGCTCGGCGGCGGAATCGCCGGTCGCGGGGGCGCGTTTTCGCGCGGCAGAACCAGAGAACCGGACCCGGCACGGATTGTGTTTTGCTGGGCCCGAGGAGGAGGCGGGGGCGACCGGTGGTGGACGTACTCGCCCGCGAGGGCCAGCGCGAACGGGTTGTTCAGCAGTACGTTTCTAGGCGGGTTAGTATAATGTAGGTAGACGAAGAAACCAATGAGTGCGAGAATGAGGAACATTTGTGCGAGTGGAGGTGGTCCAGGGGTGGACCAAGTGCTGGTGGTGGGGCGCAGTCAAATGGATGCAGGCGGAACCAAGGCAGTGGCCACGAAAGATGGTAGTCTCAATAGGCCGGTGTCATGCACGCCACGCGTTCTGTGGCTATTCGGGTACCGCAATCGCAAACGAGGCTGTGAACCCACTTTATCATTTTTTCGTAGCGGAGATTCGCACCGTCAACAGTCGGGTTGTCTTGACAATCCAAAAGATCTGGCCGTCATCGGTCGCTAAGTAGAGTCGAAAAAAATCCCTGGTGGGCTCGCGGTAGCATTGTGTCCGCAGTCCCCACGGTGTGTCTGCCTGGTGGCCACTAGATGCGTTTAGCGCGCGTTGGACGCGGGTTGCGACGCGTGGCAATCTTCCGTGGTTGCCGGTCTAGCGAGTCCACGGAAGGTGGAAGCACGCGTGGGGCGCTTGCTTTGGCCCAGCGCCATGGTCAGATGGCGGTTTTTGGGCACTATTCTCGTTGGTGGCCTCGCAATGGGTCGTTTCTCGGGGCACGCGTGGTTGGTTGGGGAATGGTACTTACCTGTTCATGTCCAAGAGGGGCTCCTCGTAGCTGTCGCTTTCCAGTTGGGCGTCATCAAACTGGCGGTTGCGTTCCACCCACCGCTGGAACAGCAGTTCCTCGGGGAACAGCTGGGACAACGGGGACGGCTGGGGTAACGACGGCAGTCCCATCTGCCGGAACGGGTTGTTGCTGCTGAGCCGACGCAACAGGTCGTCGGATAAGTATGGGTTACTTTGCATTTTCTCGTTCGTGGCCTGTGGTGTAAGAAAAAGTCCCGTTGATTCACCACCTTTTTTTTTCCTGCGGGCCTCTCGTCATTTTCCTGCGCATATGTGGAGGGGCGCGTGAGGGTTGGAGACAATGAAAGGGGCACCAGGTGGTGCAGCGCAGCCGTCCGGTGTCGGGGCGAGATCGGGTCGGGTTTTTAGCAGTGCGACCCTGGTGGCGGGTGGGCCGGTGGTGGTGCATGGCTCCCCTGATTTGGCGAGACGTCACCGCGGGTGGGCTCACCTCGACCACGAGCGCGTCGTGGGGGGACGCGGTGCTTTGTGGCGGCGATCTCGAGCGACAAGTGATCCCCGTTAGTCTACGCGGGGGCGATCACAGCGGAAGCGTCGTCAGTGCTTCCATGGGTCATTGTCTCGGCAGTATCGCTTGCGCCAACGCCAATGCGCGGGGACCCACTTGGCGGTCCAGACCTTTTCGTGGGCCCAACTTTTACGTGGTGGCGCAAAAAGCACCGAAATCAGGTGAAACTATGGAGGCACCGCCAGAACGTGAGGGCAGTAGACATCCTCCGAGAGACTAGGGGACCCATTAGATCCCCACTACATTGTCGGCATATTTTCAAGGCGCCCTATATGTCGCTGCATGCAATTTCCTCACTGATCAAACGAAAACGGTCGACACGGCTGAAACTTGAAGCGAGGTTACCCGAGAATTTGACAGCCAAGCACGAGGCACAAAACGGGGTGTGCAAGATGTGCGGTGCGAGTCCAGCTTCCCGGGGCCGCGCCCACTGGCTGTGCTAGCGTGCGCCGTGCTTGTACTAAGCCCCATCTGATGTATGCAGTTAAATAGACGCGTCACGTTTCCTGATTAGGGTAGAATTAAAATATCAGGGGCTCGCAACGTCAACATCAAGCGGGCCAGTTGCAGTGTGGGGATGTGGCATGACGAGCGTCGCAGTGCATGATTAGACGAGCGATGGCCCCGGCGGTGTTTGGAAAAATCCCGATTTGAGTCGGGGTGTTGAGGCGAAATAAGCTTTCGCATTTTGAGGACCCCCTTAAATCCCCAGAATAGTCGATGCGCGCCGCGCCTGTCCGCCTACGACGACAGGATAAGCCACCAACGTCCGCCACCAGTGCTTTGTGTCACCAGCGTATTTGGTCGGGTTGCTCGCCCTCACCGGCGACATTGTGGCTTCGGCAACTCGCCTCCGACATGTACATGGAGACGCGCCTCGAAGACCGAGTTTAATTACCTGGTTCACCTCAACGCACCTCCGCGTCACTAGCCCAGGACAATACGCTAATCACTGGGCAACCGTTACAGTTTCCAAAACGGTATTTAAACACCGCCCCACATCGTCACCAGTTACATTCCACCCACCATGCCACCTCGATGGTCAAGATAGGGGTACCTGCAAGTGAAGCCCCATGCAGCCGAAGGTTTTCCCGGTTCGAGGTTGCCTAAAGAAGCGCGGGTGAGGTGGCGATGCGACACGGGGGCGCCCGAGTATCCCGACACCTGCCCGTTCCCCGGTTCGCCGGCAGACTCCCGCCACAACCGTGTTGTCGTGGACCACGTCATCTGATTACACTGTAAGCCACCCCATTGTCAGGCTGCCTGCACGCGTGCATACTTCTCACGCCCACTCCGCGGGTAGCGGAAGCATCCCCAACTTTGTGAAGCGTGATGAAGCAAATTGGGCACTTTGAAATGGCGGTAATCACCTGATGAAAATGGGCCGATGTTTGCTCATCACCAGTCAACCGCCGATCCGGTTCCAGAACACTGGAACAACTCCCGTTTGCTTGGCTGACAACAACCAAGCCCGGTGGCTTGTTTACTCTACTGGTTACTGATAGCTCCTGGACCCGGTCCAGGTTGCTACCGGTCCAACCGCCATGTAGCGCGATGTGCGACTCCATGCACACCGAGATCTTGAAACTCCGAGCAAAGATCGCCAGTTACGACTATCTACAATGTCTCCGTACCGTCTGTACTCGTACGCCACTAACCAGGACCCCCTCCATGTCACCTACGACGAATTGCGCCCCGTCCGCTCGGGCGAAATGATTGTCAAAGTGCACTCCGCGGCCCTCAATCCGGTGGACATCGTGTTGTACAACTCGGCTTACTGGCCGTTTAGCTACTACAATTCGAAACAGGGACTTGGCCGCGACTACTCCGGCGTGGTGCACGCAGTGAGTCCCGACGTCTCGGAAAAACTCGGCTTTGAGGTTGGCGACCGGGTTTGTGGGTTGTACACCCACCCGCTTGGTCGGGGAACCGTTTCGGAGTACATCACGTTGAACCCGTTGACGCTGGACCCCGCGGTGGTGGCGGTGCCCGTGCTGTTGTCGATGGAGCAGGCGGCGTCGTTCCCGCTCGTGGCGCTCACGGCGTGCCTGATGATGGCTGGCCACAAGTTGGAGGGAGCCAAGGTGTTGGTGCTTGGTGGTGCCACCCTGGTGGGCCGCTTCGTCACCCAGATTGCACGGGTCCGGGGTGCCCGGACCATTGTCACCACCAACAGCGCCCGTCTGAACGACGCTGTCAAGGAATTGGGGCTGACGGCCCAGATCGACTACCACGACCACCCGCTGTTGAAGCAGCCGGTGCTTGAGGCGGCCAAGGACGGACCCTTCCACTACATTTACGACTGCATTGGCAACGCCGACTTGATTGACGTGCTCCCCGCGATTCTCGACAAGGAAACCAACGGGTACGTCACCATTGTGGGCGATTACAAGTACACCTACCCGCAGGAGCACTTCGGGCTGGTGGCGATGTACGTGTTGCGGGGCCTTGTGCGCGGGTTTGGCTCGCTCATCGGCTACAACGGCTACAACTACCGCATCGACATGTTGGTGCCCAGCAAGGCCCACATCGATTACTTGTCGCAGTTGTTCACCTCGGGCAAGCTCACCACCGCCATCGACTCGGTGTCGCCGTTCTCGGACACTCCCGAGGTGTTCCAGAAGTTGCTCGACGGCAAGGCCAGCGGCAAGCTCGTGATTAAGGTTCAAGAATAACTCAATATATGATGTATATGGGACTGGCCCGTCTACGGCTAAACCTCTACGTACACAACACTTGACAGAGCTTCACCGCGGCCTTGTCGATGTTGCAGCGCACCTTCCGCACGGGGGCCGCTTTCGCCGGCTGCTTCGCCCATTGGAAGGCCTGGGACAACAGCTGCTTCACTTTGGTTTCGATCTGGAGGATTTGTCGGTCGATCTTGTCGATTTGGTCCTGGTTGTCCCGGATGTATTGTTCAAGTCGGACTATCTGGTGGCCAATCACGACTGCGAGCTGGTCGCGCCACTGGTCAGCCTGCTGGGCTGCCTGCTGGCTGTATTGGTGGCCCTTTTCGCTGGCATACTTGGCCATCTTTTGTGCTTGGCGCGAGCCGTCACGGGCCATTCGCCGGGCCACCTGCGAGCCACGCTTGGTGGCGCGTTTGGCCACCTGGTAGGCTTGCTTCGACCCAGCCTGGGTGGCCCGCCACCAGGCTTCGCTGGCCTCTTCCCACACCTGGTACCACTCCT
Source organism: Diutina catenulata (assembly GCA_030560525.1). NCBI lineage: Eukaryota > Fungi > Ascomycota > Pichiomycetes > Serinales > Debaryomycetaceae > Diutina > Diutina catenulata. Next base: position 110,884 of record JAKTTW010000020.1, read on the forward strand.
TGGAGCTGGCCTCGAGCCACACAGCAAGCTCTTTTCCTCGGGCCGCCATCATGGCAGCGGCTTCGGCCCACACCTCGTACCACTCCTGTGAACTGGCAGCGAGCCACACAGCAAGCTCCAGGCTCTTTTCCGAGGTGAACTCTGCCGCCACCGCCAGCAAGTCGCGCGAGGCCACCACCAAGTCGTGTGACGCTGCTTTGAACCGGCGCCATCCTTGGTCCCAGTCCACGTGCACGTCTCGGGTCCACTCGGGCCGGTGGCGCACCACCAACTCGCAGTAGCGGTCTATGCGACACACCCGCTCGCCCTCACGCATCCATAGACCGCCCCACACCGCCTGCGGTGGCAACGGGTCGTACAAATAGTCGTCAAAGTAGTGGGGCACATACTGGCGCCACCGGGGCTCGGGCGCCGCGGGCGGAGCCGCCAACGGCGAGTGGAAGTAGTAGACCCACGAGTAGAGGCCAAGGTTCACCATCACCAACGTCATCAATGCAAGCTTCAAGTAGGGGGTCAACCGGAGCCGGGCAGGAGCCACCGGCGCCGCGGAGGGCTGGTTGTGCAACTTGTAGGTGTCGTAGCCCGGCAGTGTGGACGGGGTCAGAGCCTCAGACACGCTTTCTTTGGAAGAAACAAGCGGACCCGACGTGGGGATCCACTGCTCATACTCCTCCGCCAGGCCTGCGGTTTCGGGGTGGCTGGGCACCACCACGGGCGCTTCGCCCAAGAAACTGGCGTACTGGGTGCCTTGGGACGTGGACAATGGGTTGTCGTGGAGCAGCTCGAAGTACCGGATGTGGTTTTCGATGCCTTGGCCCGGTTGAGCGGGCTCTCCAAGGGCATCGGTGGACCCACTGATTGGGGTCACAAGCGACAGCGTCAGCGAGAACGGACCGTCCTTGGCAGTGGCTCCGATGTACGAGAACATCAGCCGTTTCGAGGGCTTCTGCGATAAGGATTTGGGGTGGGGTGCGCTCTCGGGCTCGGTTTTGGCGGTGCTCTCGGTGGGAGCGTAGCCATCCTCACTCAACCGGAGCCGCGGGAAGCTCAGACTCAACACCGTGGAGTCTCCGGGAGTTAGAGTGGGCACCAGCGAGCAGTCCTGGACCAGGGACTCCGGGCCGGGCTCGGTAGCGCTAGCGTCAAATTCAGGGGGCAATTCGCCAGCGTCGTGGTCGCTGGTGGTGCCCTCGGACAGAGAGAACACCACCCAGTCGTCGTCATACTCCACAGACATCAGCGCAGTAACCGGTAAACGAACAGGTTTCCGGATCAATAATTAGGGGGCTAAATTCGTGCGAAAACGAATCAGGCAGGCTGCGACCAAATGATCGATAGGTGCGTCAGCAGGGTTCTTGTAGACACGGTGGCAACAGCAGGCTCTTGGGGGGGCTCAGGTTGCTCAGACGAGTTCTTAAAGGGGGGACGCCACTGTTGATTAGAGTTTTGGAAACACGAAGGAGATACCGGGACAATTTGCCCCCGAAGTCTACCAGTTGCATTTGGAGTGATCGATTTGCCAGGTGCACTCCTCGCGGTTACGGTGGCACCACCGGCGATAAGCGCCGCGGGCAACCGCAGTGACAATGTCTGCGATCACGCGAATTTCTGTTGCGCCGTTCGTGTCACCACGGCTTTCTGCCACCGCGTCCGCTACTTAGGGGGTGTTACCCCCCTGGAACAGGTGCATGACGCATCTGCGTCACTAAACCCGATTCGCACATAGGGTGACGGGTCCACCATGTCTCATAACCTGGGTTCCACCCGCGGTTCCACCTCGAAACACCTGGAATTGCCACGCGACAGGTGACGGCTGGGCACAGTAGCACTGGTCGTGTTTGCGCAACTGTCCAAACGTTAGTCCCCCTTGCGTCGCAGACACTCGGCGATAAGCTCAATGGCTGCAAATTTAAACCAAAATATATTATACTCTATAAAGGACCAGCCTAAAAAACTACAACGAAGCGTAGTTTGGGATGTCAAGATGAAAGAAAGGGGTGTTGGTGGACACGGCAGCGTAGTAGCCCCCGGCGTTCTCCAAGTCATCGTTGGCAGCGATGTTGACGTAGGTGTACTCGCTCACCAAGTTCTCGCCATAAGTACCGAACCCGGCATTGAGCAAAGCACGGCGGATCCACGGCGAGTGGATCCCAGAAAAGTGGAACTCGACCTCGCGGTCGGCGTACCGGTTGGCGATCTTTTGCAAGTCCACCAACGCCTGGATCGACGTTACGTCGGTCTGGGCAACAATGGAGAAGTCAAAGTGCACAATGCGCAACACGGGACGGGTGTCCTCGGCGGCCACTTCGCCGTCCTTGAGTGTGTCTTTGTTCTTCTTCCAGGGCAATCTCCACCGCAACGGGCCAGGGTCGTTCCAAGGACGCAGACCGGTGTCATTGTAGTTGATCGCCTGACCCGGACGAGTAACCCGCTTGATTTCGTCGGTGACGCGGTCAACCTGGCGCGAGGAGTTGGGGTAGGTGAAAGCGTCGCCGGGACGGAACACAATCACTCCGTCGGGCGGAGGCGCAACCTGAAGCTGGTCGTTGACCAGGTGGCGGTACGGGTGGTCGGGGTCGGGCAACGGCACCCACCGGGTGTGGAACTTGATGTTGGGGTTGTTGGCCACAAGCTGCTTAGCCAGCTGCAACGGCTGGGTGGTGAAGTCAGACTTAACCTTGAGCTTGTCGGTAGCGTTGTAGTTGGTGCCCGTGAGCACCTGGTGGATCTCCACGTCGGCCGACAGCGAGTCCAGACCCAGCTCGTCAGTGTGGGTGCGCTCGATCACCGGGTTGACCACCTCGGCAATCTGAACACGACCAAGGAACTGGCCCCGAGCAAAGGCAACCCGAACAAGGTATACCACCAACGAGGCAGCCACAGCGAAGTAGACACCAGCCTCAATCGAGGAGAAAACGGTGATAATCACACAAATAAGGAAAATACCACCGTCGATAGGGGCAATGTTCCAGAAACTGAAGGTGACCTTGTAGTTGGCCATCAAGTCCAGCACTGCGTGGATGATCACCGCGCACAAAGTGGCCTTCGGAATGTAGTAGAAGGAGCTGGTCAAGGCGTACAACGCCAACAACACCACGGCACCGGTGAAAATACCCGCCAAAGGAGTACGTACACCACACTTGGCCTTCAACGCCGAACGCGAGAACGAACCAGTAGCGGGATAAGCGTTGAAGAAGGTACCAATCAAGTTGTTCACACCGATAGCAATCACCTCCTGGTTGGGGTTAACCTTGTAGTCGTTGATCCGCCCAAAGGACTTGGCAATGGCAATGTGCTCAAGCAACAAGATAACCACGGAAACAGGGAGCTCGGCAGCCATGTCGCCGATGATCCCATCGGGAATGTGCATAACACCAACGTGCTTCAACCCCAGGGGAACGTCACCGATGGTGGAGATCGGAGGCTTGAACTTGCCAGGGCCCTCAAATGCCTTCTTCTTGGGATGAACAATCCCCCAAGAGATAGCAGTGCACACGATAATGACAATGGCGTTACGCAACTGCTGGGTGTAGAAGAACCACACCTTGTACTTGGGCCAGCGGGTCTGGCCCTTCTCGGTCAACCACTTCCACAAGTACAAGATAAACAAAGGCACCAACCCAAAGGCAGCATCGACGGTAGTGTCGGGCAAGTGCTTGAGGGTGTCGATCACCACCTGGTAACTGGCGTTACGGGTGTTGACCTTGGAGTTGTAGCCCATGAGACCAGGGACCTGGCCAGTGATAATGGAAAAAGCCGAACCAGTCATGAAACCCATCACAGCAGGGATCGAGATGAACTCGAGAATGAAACCAAGACGCAAGATACCAATACCCGCGGCGATACCACCACAGATCAATGATAAAAAGGTGGCAATTTCGGGGGCAGAGTACTTGTCGCCAGCGTGGGCTTGCACATGAGCAATCACCTTGGAGACCTGTAAGGACATGACGGCGACGGGACCGATGGACACATCCTTGGAGGTGGCAAAGAACGAATAGATAAACACACCAACAAACGACGAGTACAAACCATATTGAGCCTCCAAGCCCGCCAACTGGGCGTAAGACATCGACTGGGGGACAAGCACCACACCGACAGTGATACCGGCAATCAAGTCACCGGTCAACCACTTGAAGTTGTAGTGCAAGATCCACTGGGCAATGGGGAACAACGACACGAGATAGGTGACGATTTTTTCAACCGGGTTGGCAAAGATGGTTCTAAACCAGTCCACCACCGTCACCTCGTGCTCATCGTACTCGGGCACCACCACCAGGGAGTGGTTGTTGTGGAGTTCCTGGTAGTCGTGGGACCGGATCTCGGCGGCCTCAGAGTGGACGGGGTAGATGTCCTCAATGTTGCTCGCCTCATGGAGATGGGGGACATAGGACTTGCCCTCCTCTGTGGCACTCTTGACCGTTTCAAGCAAGTGCGACATCGTGTGGGGTGAGTACGGATATCAACGGTACTTATATGAGTCCAGTGAATAACCCGTGCTTATAAAAGTGGTATTGTGGAGCTATTTCACGATCTCATAATTTTTCCATAATTAATATAACTGTTTCTTAGCTGTGGCGTGCATTTTGCAGCCACAATTATGCACGACGCTTAATGCGGGGAGTTGCGAAGTGGCAGGGGTCCAACGGGTCACATTCCACGGGTCCCCGTCGGGCACACGAGAATGTGGATGACAACATTGTTTTCCACGGGGGTATTTTGACGGGAGTGGGTCCGCTAGCAGGGCATTTCCCGTCTTTTTGCCATATTTCGATTTTGTGGCTGTACCTACGTGATGACTAACCCACCGGTTGGCCACAGTCGCCAATCAAGCTGGCGCCTGTACATCGATAACTTAGATCCGAATAAGATCGGCGGCCATTTATTGGGCCACCGCCGCCTACGAGACTTCCTTGGCCCGCCGCAGTGGCATATCGGGCTTCGCTGCGGCCAAAACCGTGGCACACCTGCGCGCCACATCTAGACAATCATCGCTATCTGGGATCCCGAGGCAGCGAATTGACGCCAGATAAGCGGGCTCCAGAGAAGACGAAGAAAATGGTGTCAAACAACAGTAATTACAAGCCACCAGCGGGTATCTTAAGCTCATGCGACCCGTTGGTGGCGTTTACCCTCCAGCGAGATGTCACGTGGTATGTAGAAATCGCCATGAAAAATTGCACTTTGTCGCACACCCGATAATCGCGGAAAATAGAAGTGACGTAAATCTACGGGTCTTCAGGTGCTTCGGGAGTGTCTGACGGCTACGTCACCGACACGGCTGACGAGGTTGTAGAGACCACGGGGGCGTCGATGACTCTATTCTTTGTCTTTAGTTTATTGTGTAACCCCCCTTACCGCCACTGCCGTGCAATTGTTTGCTGTGGACCAGATTGCTTCATTGTGGAAGCAACCGATGTTCCGGTGGCGGTTGCTATAACGGGTAACCGTCCGTCCCTAGAGTTCTATTTTGTAACCGGTGTTCGTGGCGATCATTTTCGTAGTTCTCCCGGCGTTTCAAGTTGGGCGGCCCGTTTAGGGCCCGTTTTGGGCCCGTTCTCGGACCACACCGCATTTGGAAGTGTGGAACCGTAAGGTGGACACGGTGGTTTTCGGTTAGGGCCGATCAGACGAGCTTTTGGCTAGCGTGCGGAATGTGGTGCCATCGCTGCCAAGTCGGCTTTTCCGCAATTGGGTTCATGTCGCCACTGTGCTAAACTATGGCGTGGGTCGCAGCAGCCACATTGAGACATTGGGACAATGGGTAGTTGGCGGTGCAAAAACGAACTAGGGTGTTATCGGGGCGGCCACTTCCTAGGACGGTATCCCCGCCACACCGGCGGCCCAAGCCAAACACGGAAACAGGGCCATGGCTTCAGCCGTGCCTGGTGGTTCGGCTCCAAACTGTTGTGGGACCCTCACTGGTACAGGTGTGGCGATATTGTCCCGGTGTCGTTGATCCACCGCCTGATACGAGCCGTCAAGCCAATTACACGACGGTTTAAGCCACGCCGCCTTGGTAGATGTGGCTCACAAGACGTCTAACCCCATTCCGATGGGTCTACGGGGGTTTCCCTGTCAAGGTAAACGGTGTTCCATGCACCAGGGGTTCCAGGGCTGCCTAGACACGGCTTGGCACACCTGTCAGACACTTACAGAAACGAGACACACCACACCACCACCGTTGCGGGCCCCAGTCTACTACTTTTCAGTAACCAGCAAATTCATTATATTTTCAGTGCTCTGACCACTTTACAACGCAGCCACACGTGGGACTGTGGGTCTAGATTTTATTCTCTATACGGGGACGGGCCTTCTACTTGGCCGCGCCCGTAGCCTTGGCCAACGTCTCGTCAACCATGTCCCGGTACCGCTGCTGGCTGGTGCACTGCTCCAAAAACACCTTGTACTTGGCGTTCAACAACTGGCGCTCGGGGATGTTGGGGTCGTTGGGCACAATCACCCGCCCAGGGCCCGTCATCCGACGCATCACCTTCCACAACTCCTCGCCAGCCCGCGTAGCCTCCGCCTCCTGCATCGACAAGTCCTTGAGCTTCTGGTTGACCCCCTGCTGAACGTTCAGCTTCAGGCCAAACAGGAGGGTGCCCTCGTCCTCGGAGTCGGACTCCACCGCCAGCGACCGCGGCTTGGGCTTCTCGTCCTCCTCCTTCATCGGCGTCATCGCGTGCAACCCGCCAGACGCGAGGTTGGTGGCACTCGGGTGCTGGGGCGCGTGGCTGTACGCCAACGCCGCCATGTTGGCGGTGGACGCCGACGCCAGCGGCTGGGTGTACGGCGACGGCGGCCGCTCGATGCCCTGCGCCTGGCCCAACAGCACCTGCGACCGCGACTGCGCCAACTTGGACAGCCGGCGCAGCCGGCCTCCGGTGCGGATGTGCTCGGCCACCGCCTTCTCCAGCGACACTGCACCCAACAACGCCAGGCCAAACACCACCGCGGCGTCAATGTAGCGCGGAATGATCACCGGCTTGCCCGTGCAGTCGGCGAGCAACCGCATCAACAACCCGTTGCGGCACTGGCCGCCGGACATAAACACGTAGGAAATGTTGTGGCCCGAGTCCTCCATCTCCTCGATGATCTGGCGGGTCTGCTGGGCGATAAACTCGCACGCGGCAAAGTACTGCACCGCCAAGTCGTCCACCAGGGTGTCCATCAGCTGGCCGATGATGGCGGCACGCATCCGCGGGTCGGCAATCGGCGAGCGGTTGCCGTGGAAGTCGCCGTAGAAGAACCAGTGCTTGGCCAACAGCACCACCAGCCGCTCGCCCTTCTTCTGCACCATGTCCTCGAGCCGCAGGTTCAAGTAGTCGAACTTGGAGAGGTTCAGCTGCTCGGCCTCGTGGGCCAACTCGCGGGCGGCGGGGTGGATGGCAAGCACGTGCGCCAACAACGCTCCCGTCATCAGCTGGCCGCCCTCAGCCAACCAGTAGCCCGGCACCATCACGTCGCGGTACGGGCCCCACACCCCCTTGACAAAGCACGCCTCCTTGGTCATGGCAATGTGGCAGGTCAGCGTGCCCGCCACCGCGGCCAACCGGCCACAGGCGGCGGCAATGGTGGCGTCGGGACCCTCCTGTTTGCGCCATTTGTCGGGCACGTCCACCTGGGCGGCCACAGTGCCGATCCAGCCGGCGTAGGCGTCAATCACTCCCAGGCCCACCGTGCACTCGGTGGTGAGGCCGAGCTCGGCCGCGGCGTCCGCAGACAAGTTGGCCACCGCCTCACCCGCCAGCAACCACCGGCCGGACTCGGGGGTGCCACCCAACTTCTGGAAGTCGTTGGCCACGAGCTCGGGCATCTCCACCTGCTCCAAAAACTCCTTGGACCACCCGGTCTTCAGCCCCTCCACGCCCAACGGCAAGAACCCCTGCTTGCACACCGTCAGACAGTACAGCCGCGCCTCGTCGCCGGTGGCGCGGTGGGTCAAGTAGTCGGCCAAATCGTAGAACTTGAGGTCGTCCACGCCGCCGGGCCGGTGGTGCTTGAGCCACTTCATCTTGGGAAGCTCCATCTCAATCAGCATCTGGCCCCCGACGTACTTGAGACAGGGGTCGCCCGTGGCGTTGATGGCGTTGGTTTCGTCCTCGGCACGGTGGTCCATCCACAAGATGATGTTCTCCTTTTCGTCGCTGAAGTCCGGGCCCACCGCAGCCGGCGCGTCCGTCTTCTCGTTGATGGCCACGAGCGAACAGGTGGCGTCAAAGCCAATCCCGTACACGTGCTCGGGGTCGACGCCCAGGTCGCGGATGGCGGACTTGGTGCAGTAGCAGATGGCGTTCCAGATCTCCGTCAGCGACTGGGTGATGAAATTGGGCTTCAATTCGTGGCGGCTGATGGGTTTTTCAGCAAGGGCCAAGATAATCCCGTTGGTGTCGATGATACAGCACCGGGCCAGACCGGTGCCCACGTCGACGCCGGCGTAGTACACATCGGCCATGGGCGGCTGCGCCGGCGCATTGAAGAACGACGACTTGCGGGTCGTCAAGTTAGTGCGAGACATTGTTGGTGTGGGTGGTGGTTTGCCCCGCTCTTATATACGGTTACTAAGGTGCTGTCCGATGACGTCAGATCAGAGCAAAGGTACGGTCTAGGCAAGTGCACTACGGGCCGGGCCACCCGGGGTCCCAAAGATGGAAACGGGGACGCGGGTGACTGGGCGAGCCGTGTAGGGATGTTGGCAACCGCCGCTGGGGCAATTGACGTTGCCCCCGTAGAGGCACGCGTGGCGGTCTCCGTGGCCTATATGCCTGACCTGCCACGACGGACCAGCGAAACCTAAATGAGGGGACGGTCGCGGGCGTTTCGCGGACGAGTCGTGGGCGGTCTACGCGCTGAAAGCTTCATTAGTCATTATAAATACACAATGGGGCGTGCCCAACAATAGTATACACGGGATGAGGAGGACTGGCCGTCCATATTATACAGGGTGGTTGGTAGGTTAGTGCTTCATCGGGGGGTACTTGGCGACGGAGTCGACCAAAAAGTCAAACTGCTCGCAGTTCTCCACGGCAGCGCGGATGTGGCTGGCAGAGATGCGCTTCACCCCCTGCTTGCGCAGCTCGATGATCGCCAGCTCCACCAAGTTGGCCATGAAGATTTCAAGCGCCCGCCCGACGATAATCGGGGTCGCCTGGGCCACCTTGCCGATGTCGTCGTCCGATTGCATGATCTTCTTGATGCGGGCCGCGGGGAAGTGGGTCTTGATCCGCTCAAACAGCGCCTCGATCGTCTCCTGGGTCACCCGTCCTGACGAGTCGCCGTTGGTTTCGGGCTGCGGGGGCGCCGGTTTCGGTTCCTCCTGCTCGCTCTCCTCCTTGTAGTCGCCGTCCTGGCTGTTGTTGTCGTCGGTGTCCGGCGGCGGAAGCTCCGGCTCGTCCTGGTTAATCAACTGTGCTAGATTAGACATGGCGAGATGCGTCCGCTTATACACACTCCCAGATTCTTGGGTGTTTTTGGGAGCGAACCGACCTGTTTATAAATAATTGGTTTTTTTCGTGCAGCGGCGCCAGATGGGGCCAACTAGGGGCCAGCGGGACGGGGGTGCGGGTAAACGGGAGAAACTGGGGTGGCGCGTCATTGTCGGGGGGTGTAGGTGTACTGTTTTGGTGCCTAGCGCCGCCAAACGTGTTTGCCCTGATCACCCGTTCCCGCCATTTCCTCTGAGTTGATTGGAGCAAGTCTTTTGTGTGCAGGGGCATCGATAAAAAATAACAACTGGTACTAACGCGTGGCTCCCAGGTCGATGGCCACGTAGACGAACAATGGCCGCCTAGACGACAACGGTCCATTGTCGCTGGCGATAGACGTGTGGGTAATTGCCTTTTCTATGGTTGTTCCAGATGGTGTGTGTATATGCTACCTTCCTATTTTGTACGTGCTGCTGAGCTAAATGGGTACGCGAATATCACAGGGCTGTCAACGGTAACAATTGACTACTTAGTCCCGGGTGCGGCTGGGGTTCCACCGGCGGTACACTACATGTGACACTTTGTAGGCGGCCACCAACGCCTCGACACTGGTGTAGGGCGCAAACTGGTCTGCGGGGGGTGCCACCACGTACACAAGCACTAGGTTTTTGTTGACGGTGCCGATCACCCGCGACACCGTGGCCAAGTCGTGCCAGTTGTAGGGCTTCTCTGCGTCCATCACCACCACCGCGTGCTCGGCGTGGCCAAATACGGGGCCTCGTTTGTACAAAAGGAAGTCGGTGCCGAACTTGATGCCGCTGCGGACACACCAGCCAAGCGAGCGGAAGTAGTGGTAGGCGACGTACTGGAGCGTCGCCGGGTTGGTGCGGGCAGCGCCCACCGCAAGCTCAGCCATCGCCTCGGCCTCCAGGAGCGGCAGACGCGTTGTGGGCGCGATGGCGATGGCCCCGACGTAGAGAAGAAACAACGCTTCAACTGCCTGCAATTGAAGGTACTCCAAGTCGGGAGACTTGGCCACGGCTACGGGAGGCGGGGTGGGGAGCTTTACCTTCCCCTCCTGCTTCCGCAAGTCGTCCACGAGCTGGCGAAGCTTCGTAAGCTCGGTTTCCTCGTCCTCAGTGAGCGGTTGGAGACGCCCTTTGGTCTCCAACTGCTGCAACCGCGCACGGTGGTCCTTGAACACCTGGCGTTCCTGACGCCGGGCACTGGTGACCGCCTCTAACGCAGGGGACGTCCCCTGGGTGACCCGGTCGCCCCACGTCGGCTCCGAGCGCGACAACAGGCCCTTGCCAAAGAAGCCATTGCGCCACAAATGCAACATGGCATCGCGGTCGCTCACCTTGAAGATGGCGGGGGTGACGGTATCGTCAAGCTCTACACGGACCACAGGGAGGTGGGGAGAAAACACTGAGAGGTAGTAGCAGAGCTTGTACGCAAAATACACCCACAGTACCGGGTTGTGCGGTACGAGCTCCGGCAACGCCATCACCGCGAGGGGGATAGGACGCTTGTACACGCTATTTAGTTGGCGGGCATTGCGCTTGGCCATCTGGGATGTTAGTAGTGTTCGTCAGATACCGTTGTAGTCTATTGAGAAATCATAATGCTCTCAGGAAATCAAGCATTGATCAAGTAATCATCATAAAATGTACATACTGGTTGTGATGAGGTGAAAAAAAACGGGGCCGCTGCTTTTAAGTGTTGTGGGTGTGTGCAGGAAGGTAGGGTAAGTGGGGGCGGTAGGGTAGACAGTGACGCGGGTTATGCTGAGATGGGTTGGCAGTGAGCCTGGTGATGACTTAAACAGGCTGAATGGACGATTTGTAGCTCTCTGCCTGGCATCCTAGTTAAGCCTAGTGCTCGCACTATCTACTCCAATGTAAACTGCTACACGGTATGGTAACCACCCCACTACGACTACACCTCAGAACTCAGTAAACATCCCAACAGGACCAACAAAGCCATCACAACAACCCACACAACGACCAACATAACCCCACATCCTTCTTCTTCTTCCCCCGTCTTGCACGTGCCCGCCACCATACAGCGCGCATGATCGGCAACCGTTATCACTATGGGCAAGCACACGCGGTCTCGCCCGGAAAGGAGCCAGTCTCCACTCCAATGCGACGGGTGTGACGCCCCTCTCACGCTCGACGAGTCGCTTCTCCGCCTCAATCGAGCCCAATTGTCGTTGCTCGTGTCCAAGACCCCCCAGACACAGGAGGAGGAGCCCGTGGACCTCAGCGAGTATCTCCCACACGACAGACTAGAGACGCTCCGAGAAGCAACTGCTGTTGCAGGACTGAAGCCAGTGTACTACCGCAACCTCATCGAGCTGGAGAGCGACGACGACGACACCTCCGACCACACCACCTCGGGGATCCAGACCGCGGGCTCCAGCGCCGCCAGTCTCAACGGGTTGGACGCCAGCTTCGTGATGTTGCTGGAGGACAGTGCCCCCGACGGGTCGGGCAAGCCCGGTGCCAACCACAACGACTCCATTTCCAAGCGCATCCACTTGCTCACCCAGGTGTTTCAGATATTGCTGTCTACCGGGGAAATCAACCATCCGCTCCTGGAGGACTGTGCAGAGCTCCTAGTGGAAAACTACAAAAACAAGTTTGACCAGTCCCAGCGCGAGAAAGAGCACTACACGGCGTTTTTGCGCAAGCTTGAGGAAAAGAGCCAGGTGACTGCAGCAGACGTCCCGGAGTCCAACTTGGGCCCGCTGCTCGCGGCTCCCAGCGCGCTCGACATCAAGCTCGGAGAAGCCCGGAGCCAGCTACAGGCCCAGGCGAAGGAGCAGGCCGCCAAGCTCGAGGAGTTGGCCGAGCTCGAGAAACAGAAACGCGAGCTCCAGCAGCAGCTAGACGCGCTCACGGCCGAGATGTACGAGGTGGAACAGACCCAGGTCGAACAGGCGCTAGTCCAGCGCAACCTCGAGGGGCTCCGCCGGCGCCAGGAGGACCACCGGCTCGCGCAGGTCCAGCTGGTGTACCAAAGCCGGTTGGACCACTTGGACCGGTTGCGGCGGCTCAATGTCTACCAAGAAATCTTTAACATTACCTTTGTCGACGGCTACGGGTCCATCAACGGGTACCGGTTGGGGTACCGCATCGTGTGGCTGGAGGTGAACGCGGCGCTTGGGCAGATCGTGTTGTTGCTAGTGTTTCTAATCAAGCGGCTTGGGGTGGACCTCCAGGGCTACAAACTCGTCCCCATTGGGCTGAAGTCGCAGATCGTCAAGTACGGAGCCAAGCCCGCGGACGAGGACGCCCAGAGCGTGGCGGGGCTGGTGCACTCCGGCACCAACGGGATCTTGGGCAGCATCCCCAACCCCCGCGGCGCCACCGCTGCTACTGCTGGCGGGCGGACCAAAACCGTCCTCAACCTCTACTCGTCCAACGAATTCTCGCTCGGGCGGCTCTTCAACTTCAACAAACTCGATGTGCTGATGATTGCGTTAGTGGAGATCGTTATGCAGATAGAAAAGGCAGTGCACGCGGTGGACGCGGACATCGAGTTGCCTTACAAAATGCAGGCGACGGGGGTGGTGGGCGGCAAGCTGGTGCGGGTCACCAGCAACGCCGAGTGGACCGAGGGGTGTAAACACTTACTTATCAATCTCAACTGGATATTGACCTGGGTCAAATCCAGGGGCTAGCAATACATATACGTTTCGTGCAGGTGACTACCGGTGCCTGGCCTGGCATCGCGGCGAAGATCTCGGTTTGCATATGGCTGCAAAAATTGCCGCTTTGGGACGGAGACCCTACCGCGGGGGGTGGTCGGATCCGGGTGAAATACGAGCGGCGGAATGTAAGCATCACCTCCGCGTGACGCCCGGTAGTGATCTGACGCGTGCCTGATCCGGAATTGAGTTTGGTGCAGTCGAACCTAGAGTAAACACCCAGATACACTTGGATCTGGAACCGTCTAAATTTAGCCGCCGAGCCCCTTCGTCACCACCGACCAATAAACTACCTAAAACCGCTTAAAACCACCTAAACCCATAAAAGCCTAGAAGAATAAAACGAGACAACCCTTCCTTCAAACGTGGCAACCGTCCCTTTCTTAATCCGCCGTCCGTTCCATGTTTATGCCGCATACCACTGCACGGGGCCAGCAGCCCGGACCCACGGTTGCAGAACGGTCTTCACGCGTCGGTCGATGTAATTATAAACCTTCCCCGCTCTCACGGGTTTTGGCTAGTCGTTCTCCGTGTCCTCCTCCCACTCCTCTTTTTGTTTGCCACCAACCACTCGCTAACGCGCCCATGGCCATGAACTTGGCAGGGTCCCCCACCAAGGCAGTGTATAGTCTGCCGCCGTCGCAGAAGTGTCCCATGACTCCTCTCCAGTTCCCACGGGCGGTTACCGCCCACAATTCGCCCACGGTGTCGCAATCGCGGTCTATGGCTCCCATCAACAGGGACTGTACTTTACCCCCGTTGCTTCCGTCGCTGCAGTCGGCGTCTCGCCTTCCGCTGCTCCGTAGTCTCATGATGTGGCCATCGTCCCCCGTGTTGCCTGCGTCTCAAATCGACCCGATTCTCCCTAGGCGATCCGGAAGCCAGCCAAGCTTGGTCACCCAGGACCTGGCGTTCACCCTGCTGATCGTGGTGGCGGACGAGATGATGACGCTCCACACGATCCACCAGCGGCTCTACGACCGCTCGGAGTTTCTGAGCGTGCCCGGAACCCAGCGAAACTACGCGTTGTTGCCCGCGTTCCGGGCCATGCCCACCACCACCAGTCTGGAGCTGTCGCAGGAGCCACGGGTCATGCGTCAGCTGGCGGACAGTAGACCTCCGTCGCTACGTAGTTCGCCCACCAAACCGGTGGCTAAGCCCAAGAAAAAGCGCGGACGACCCAGTGGACGCAAAACAAACCGGTTATCCCCCGCTTCCCACTCGCCCGTGAAAAAGGCACGCACCACCCGGGCAGCCCAGCGCACCCCCATCTCCCCCCACGAGATCACAAACCTAGGGGCCCGCCCACGCGTGTCGGGTAAGCGCAGGCCCGGTCAGGCACCCACGCCTCAGCTGCAACCCCGTGCGTACCCCTACCGTGCCGATGTGGGCGCGGTGTCGGCTACACTGGTGCCGGTGACCATTTTCTTTTCGCCTACTCGCCACCGTCGCCGTACCAGCACCGGGTGCTGGACATGCCGCGTCCGGAAAAAGCCATGTGACGGGGCCAAGCCCGTGTGTACGGGGTGTGCCCGGTTGGAGCTCGCGTGCGATTTTGGGGAAGATCGGCCCCACTACATGATGAATGCTAAGGCACGCAAGGCGCGGTTAGATGAGATCAAGATGAAGACTACTGTGGCGAAAAAACACCACATGCAGCGTCTCGCCAGGCTGCGGCGCAAACCGCCACCTTAGTATGTATCAAATCGACGGAGATGCGCTTTGGGCCCGTTTGCGTGCCCAATCGGGTAAACGCGCCCCTAATTAAGCCCACAACTGGAACTGGTGCACCCAGCTGCCCTCGGTTCGTATAATGCACTAGCCGAGGGTTAATGCTCCAGCCGGGCCCACGTTGGGACAATGTCGTCGACACGGCTGAAACGCGAAGATAAGCCCCATTCGGCAGAGGCTGTGTTGTAGCCGATCGCTAGCCCTCCTGCAGATTCTTCCGATCAAACACCTGTCGTGGACCACCTGATTCGGAGCCCCAGGCGCCTAACCGCAGTGGAAAATTGGTCTCCCCAGGGCCCTGCAAGCCAATGCAATTCCCAATCGGTCAGTCCCAGGGCCCACTCCCCACGCGCCCCGTCTCCGACCACTCCGTCCGCGCCCGTAGGTGCCCGATGACGTTGGTACCCGGGTTGCAGCGGTCGCGGTCGCGACACGTAACAGTGCGAAAATCTGTTAAAAAACATCCCGTACAAACTACATCGCCATGCAATTTCTTGTGGTGCTCCTCGTGGCAGCGGTCGCCCGGGCGTTCTATTTGCCCGGTGTGGCGCCCACCGACTACAAGGAGAGCACCAAGATCCCTCTCTTTGTCAACCATTTGACGCCGCTGGATCAAGGCACCAAGGGCGAAAAGACATATGTGTATTCCTACGACTACTACTACCCCAAGTTCCATTTCTGTCTGCCAGAGGAGGGGCGGATCAAGCAGCTGGAGTTGTTGGGACTGATTCTTTTTGGCGACCGCATCTTCAACTCGCCGTTTGACATCCGCATGAAGAAGGACGAGCAGTGCAAGCAATTGTGCAAGTCCACCTACACCGGTGAGGACTCGCGGTTCGTCAACCGCAATATCCGTGCCGGGTACACCCACAACTGGATTCTCGACAAGTTGCCCGTGTCCACCGTGCGCAGAAGCAAGGCGGGCGAGGTGTACTACCAGAACGGTTTCCCCATCGGCGAGTTCTCCCAGGACGAGGCGCACTTGTACAACCACTACGACATCGTGGTCGAGTACCACAAGCGGGCTGAGGACCAGTACCGTGTGGTTGGCGCGCTCATCAACCCGCGTTCGATTGCGCGCAAGGCTGGGGACGAGGACCTCTGCCGCCAGGACGCCGAGCCGGTGGTGCTTGACAAGAAGAAGGACACCGAGGTGCTTTTCACCTACCTGGTCCAGTTCAAGCACTCCGACACCCCGTGGGCCACCCGCTGGGACAAGTACTTGCACGTGGAGGCCCCCCAGATCCAGTGGTTCTCGCTTGTCAACTTCTCGTTGGTGGTGTTGATTCTCGGCATCATCATTGGCCACATCTTTGTCCGCACGTTGCGGCTGGACATTGAGAAGTACAACAACGTCAACTTGGACGACGACATTGCCGACGAGACCGGGTGGAAGTTGGTGCACGGCGACGTGTTCCGTCCTCCGCAGAACCGGATGATGTTGCTGATCTTTGTCGGGCTGGGTGCCCAGTTGTTGTGCATGGTGACCCTCACCATCCTCATCCTGTTGTTTGGGTTGTTGCTGCCGGCGAACCGTGGCGCGCTCTCGACGTTCATGCTCATTTTGTTCATCTTCACCCTGTTCATTTCGTCGTACATTCTGGGCTACTTGTACCGGTTCTGGGGCGGCGACAACTGGAAGGCCAACATGGCGCTCACCCCGTTGGTGGTGCCCGGGTTCATTTTCGCGTGCATCATTGGCCTCAACTTCTTCCTCGTGGCGGCCCACCTGTCGGGCGCCATTCCTTTCGGCACCATGGTGGCGATTGTGTGCATCTGGTTTGTCATTTCCATCCCGTTGCTGGTGGTGGGGCTGATAATGCAGCTGAAGCGCCCGTTGTTGCTGGTGCCCGTGCGCACCAACCAGATCCCGCGCCACATCCCCGTGCAGCCGTGGTACTTGAAGATGGGCCCCAACATGTTGATTGGCGGGTTGTTCCCGTTTGCGCTGATCTTTGTCGAGCTTGTGTTCATCTACAAGCTGTTGTGGTTCAACCGCATCTACTACATGTTCGGGTTCTTGTTCTTCTGCTTCTTGCTCATGGTGATCTTGACGGCGTTGATCACGGTGTTGATGATCTACTACACCCTCTGTTTCGAGGATTACAAGTGGCAGTGGAAGGCGTTGGTGATCGGGGGGTCGCCGGCGGTGTACGTGTTGGTGCACCTGTTGGTGTGGATGTGGCTGAAAAACTTGCTGGGGTTGTCGTTGATGTTGACCTCGGGATACGCGGTGGTGTTGCTGATGACGGTGTTTTTGGCCTGCGGCTCGGTGGGCTTTTTCACGTGTCTCGTGTTTATCAGACGGATGTTTTCCCAGATTAAGGTTGACTAAATAGATAATAAATTAAGTTGAAAGTGAAGAAATTTAGTTGAAAGTGTGAATATTTTGCAAATTTGCGGAAATGTTCTGGGCTAGGTGAGCACGACCAAAGACCACGGGTTCGATCGGTGGCGTGATCGAAGTCCTGATGGATCCTGTTACTTATTTGGCGTTATGTTTATCCGGCTCTCATGGGTACTGTTTGTTACCGTTTGTTGCTATGCGCCAAGGAGCAGAGAGACCTAGGAGACACCATACAACCAGACCCGGTTTTGGCAAGACCAAACCGGTCTCTACAACCCCAACACCCCCCTCTGTGCTCCCCTGTGCTTCCCTTCCTCGTCCCCTAATTTGCTCACTCGCGGGTTTTGCATCTTTTCAAACCCCTGATTTGTAGCTCGGGCCGCTTATCGGACAGTGATCGGAGTTTGCCATTGCGCCCGAACCATGCCATTTGAAACAAACAAGGAGACACGGGATCGCCGTGTGGAGGAGTACCAGTCGGTGATGACCCACGCTGCCGTGCGCGGGGTGCTACAAGGAACGCTCGCCGGGCTCGTCACCGGGTGGTTCCTCAACTACCGCTACAACCACGGCCACAACGTCCGGTTCTTCCGTCCCGCGTACAAGGTAGCGTACGTGGTGTGCTGGAACGTGGTGGCGATGTCGTGGACCATGGACGAGGCGAAATACAAGCTTCGGAAGCAGTTGTTGGTGGAGAACCAGTTGCGCCAGGACGAGTACTTGGAGAAGGAGTTCTACGTGCCACGGCACCCGGACGGCCCTGGGGCCGCCCACAAATGATCGCGTCAGGCTGTTGAGATGAGTGGACCGCTTGGATCATATGTGGATCGCTTGGATCATATGAGTTATAAATGCATGTTGGCTACCAACACCCTGTATAGTTAAGAAACATTGTAATAGTAGGGGCATGAGAGCCGAGTCTACATTAGTCGCAAAGAAAAAGACTAATACGTGTAGTAACTGAATTTTATGTAGAGCCATGCTCCACACCTACTCCTCGGTAGAGCCTTCCCCTAAAACTCGTGTGATCGTCTATTGGCGAATCGCCATATGCATTGCTAAACACTGAAGGACTCCTCGTGGAAATTGAGTCCGTTTTGCGAGGCCCACAAGCTCACGTTCTTCACAAGGCCCAGCGGACCCGCGGAAACCACCCACACCTTGCTCGGGTCTAAGTTCTGCTCGCGGACCCGGTTCGGTTGCACCGCTCGACAGCACACCAAGTTGTCGCCGTCGTGGACGGGTCCCAGACACTGGGTGAACCCCTCGTTGATACACCAGTCCAAGTACCGGTGGTCCAAGCACGGGCGGCCCTTGTACACCCGGTGGCCGATCCCGAGCAGGTCCACGGTGTCGCGGTAGTTGGTGACGTAGTTCTTCGAGGTGTCCAGCGACACCTTAGAGTAGTACACCTCGAACTGGTCGTTGATGCTCCCAAGGCTCGGTTTGTGCTGCAACGGCGACAGCTCCAGCGACGACAGCGTCGGCGTGGGCTCGGTGACGGCGCTCAGGGCACAGTCGTCGCCGTGGAAGGGCAGGGTGCCTCGCGACACCGCCTTGCCCTCGGGCGCGGGCTCCACGTCAATCTCGACGTTCTCGTACCGGTTGTCGTCGACGTTCAGCGCCATGCGCTTCGTAAGCTCGGGATCGAACTCCGAGTCCTCCATCGAGTTACGGTCAAAGTAGAACGATCTCCGCCGGCTGAGCGAGGGTTCTCCGGTGATGAAGATCTCAAAGTCGTCGCCCAGCACCACGTTTTCGTAGTGCTTGAGCACCTGTACGTCGCGGAAGTCGCGCACCACCCACACCACCTTGACAGGAATCCCGTGGTAGGTGGCCACCCGGATCAACGGGAGGGCAAACAGGATGGCTGACCCACCAATGACAATCAAGAGCCGCTTGGCTGCCAAGTGAACCCGGCTGATCTGGAACTTGCCCTTTTTTTTTGCCAGCGTCGGTTTTTTGGTTTGTAAAAACAAGAGCTTGGGGTCGTAGGCAGCACATATGAGGTAGTTGGCGTGGTTGGGGAGCTGGAACGTCAGCTGGCGAATGATGAGCAGCTGGGTCTTGTCCAGCGGGAGCGACGCGAGGGTATAGGGGTGATACAACGGCACCAAGTGCTGCCACATGCGCCGGAACCAGTTCTTCAGCACAATCAGGAGCCGCAAGTGGGCACCGGGATTACGTGGCTGCACGGGCAAGAACTCGCGCGGGAACTGGACGAGGGTGAACAGGGGCAGGGCCTGGGAGACCTCGACCCCCTGGGGAGCAAACCGAGCGGTGCGGCAGCTCATGCGAATCCGGGCGGCGATCTGGCCCACGAGGATGGCCACGTTGGCCACTGTGTACCACCGGTACCGCCAGGGGCGGATGTGCACCTGGAGCATCCCCACAATGATCCACGTCCAGATGTAGTGGTTGACGTAGAAGAACCGGTAGTAGCGGTCACGCATCCTCAGCACCAGCAGCACCCCAATCACCACAAACCCAAGGAGCGCCACCCACCCGTACACGTTCTCCAACTTCCACGCCTTGCCAATGTGCCCGCTCTTGAACTGGAAGTACCGCAAGTAGATCACAGTGTGGGCAATGGCCTGCACCACCACGATCCGTGACATCCACTTGTGGATGGGCAAGAGGTTCAAGTAGAGGGTGTCTGGTAGCGGCAGCGGTCTCAACGTCAAGAACAAGATGGGAGGCATGCACACTGCTGGAATGCGCCCCAACCGCTTGGCCAAGTACACCCAGTCTTGGCGAGTCTCAGCCACGGCTAGCACCAGCAACAACACCGCCCAGAACACCACCCGAAGCAACGCGTTCCAGTTGACGGCAAACCAGTACGTCCACAGTTTGATATGGCAGGCAACCCTGGCCTTCCACCCTGGATTAACCCCGCCTAGAAGACGGGATCGCTCAGAGGGCGGCTCTTCACTCACCCGGCTCAACCACTGCAGCAACCGGGGCAACACCCAGTGGGACTTCACCAAGCGATACCCCCGTTTGCGGGCCAAGTTGTAGATGGGTATCACTGCGAGCATCGCCCACACCACCGCTGTGGCGATGACACCCCACTTGGAACCGATGCGGTCGCGTTCCCGGCTCAGCGCCGGGGTCTTTTTCGTGGGAAAGTGGAATTCTATCCCGTCGAGCCAATCCATGATCCACTAAAGGGCATAAGCTTTTTCAATGCCGATCGGAATACTACCTGGAGCACGCGCGCTCGCAACCTGGGAGTGTACACAAGGTGATGTTATCGATAACCCCATACGGTGGCCAGGAGGAGTGCTTGGCGACGGCGCCACACCGGGTTATGCGTGATCGTGGTTGTGCGGTGGTCAGCATACCCCCCGGGCCGTTTATCTGTCGTGGGGGCTCGTTGAGGGGTGCTACAGGGTGCTGACCGGCGACAGTTTGTAGGCCCGAGGCTCGCAACCGGCTGTCACTGCCACCACATCCGCAATTCCCCAGAAACACCGGTCAAATCGGTAAGCGAGTGCATGTGCATGTGGTCGTTTGCAACTACCGAAACGGGGCCACATATCCGGAGCCGCACCGCCCATCGGCACGTAGCGTGCTGCGTAGAGAAGATCGTAGGTGCTACTACCTAGCAACGGTCAGTCGTACACTACAGGCAGAATTGCCACAAACGAACTGCGCTCGAACTAGTAGAGAAACGGCAGAGAAACAGTAGAGAACCAGTGAAGCGCCAGAATGCTGACAATATCCCATACCTCAGGTCATCACCAATTCATGGATCAGCCTAGCCTAGTTTCCTAGCGGCGACCTAGTTGACGATGGTTTTAAAGATGGGTGGAGTTCGATCTGCGACCTAGTCCCCCGGGAAACCGCCCTAGCTCCTACCAGAGGCGTTAACGCTGACGAGCGGCTCCCAGGGGATATGGCCGATGAGAATTTTTTCACGAGCCCGGTGCATTTTATACCGCGGCCGCGCCTGCACAAAACACCACCACATCTAGGGCTAAGGGGGGACCGCTGCTACCCGAGACAACGCCCCCAACAGCCGTAGCCAGCTTAAATAAACACAACCAAATGAATCCTAACACCTTCCAAAAACCCTTCAGACTCACTCCCACCCCACCGTTCCCCGCGCACCCGGGCGACGGCATCCGCCGCCCGTGCTCCGGTCGCACTGCGTGATCCCTTAAGAAAATCGCACGCCACTAGGTTGCCAACGCCCATGTCTGACTTAAGTGCCCAGTTGTCGGCGTTCAAGAGCCGGATCAAGAGCGGGAGCTCTGTCCAGCAAGCCCGTACTGCCATGAAGCCGTCCGTTCCGGCCAAGGTTGCCGCGGCGCTGCCGCCGCAGAAGCGCCATCGGGACACCGTCAACGAGGCAATCAAGCGGCAAAAGAACGCAAACAAGGACACCCACGTCAGCACCCAGTTGTTGTTGGCGGTGGAGTGCATCAAGGGCCACTCCACTGCGATGTCGGTGGCGGAGTTGCAGCGCCAGTTGCTGTTCGATGTGTCCAACTTGTTGCCCATTCTCAAGGAGATCGACAACATCAAGTACGACGCGGAAAAGAACACGTTGGAGTACGTCAGTTTGCACAACATCCGGTCGCCAGACGACTTGTTGGTGTATTTGCGGGCCCAGCCCACGTTCAAGGGCGTCAAGGTGGCGCTGCTCAAGGACGGCTGGCACGGGTGTATGGACGCAATCAAGGAGTTGGAGGCGGAGAACCGGATTCTTGTGTTGCGCAACAAAAAGGAGAACGCGCCCCGGTTGATCTGGGCCAATCTCGGGGGTCCGTTGGACATGGTGGACGACGAGTTCAAGGACATGTGGGCCGCGGTCAAGGTGCCCGACGGCGACAACTTGTACCAGGCGTTGATTGACCAGAGCTTGAAGCCTACTGGCGCCGACCCGCTGTTGGTGAAGAAGCAAGTCCGCAAGGAGGAAAAGAAACAAAAGAAGGCTCGCCGCGGCAAGATCACCAACACCCACATGAAGGGGATCTTGAAGGACTACTCGCAGATGGTGTAGCCGGTTAATGCATACCACGATAGATAAACAGTGAAAGGAAATTCAATAAGGGTGAATGTAGGTGAGTGTTATTTTTGATTTGAGATTATAATCATTTGAATATCCATCAATTCAATATGTTAACTAACCAACTTCAATAACCGCAAATCAGTAGCCATCTATCACCTCTCACCACCTCTCTCATCTCCTGTTCTTCTCCTCTCTCAAACCTGAGCCGCACACTGGCGGCGTCTCATCGGGACAAAAAAGCCTATAGTGATCCCTACCAGCACCTCCACAACATGTCCAACCGGTTAGACTCGCTAAAGAAACCCAGTCTCAAATTTAAACCCAAGGTGGTGGCACGGAAGAGTGAGATGGAGCGCGCCAAGGACGCGCCCGTCAAGACCGAATCGCCCCCAGCCCGTGGAGGCTTTAGTGGCCGTGGGCGAGGTCGTGGTGGGGCTCGTGGAGGCCGCAACCGCTACGAGGGCACCCACGTGGTTCTGCTGGGTCCCCTCCTGGCAGGGCTGGTGTCGCTTGGTGGCAGTTCCACCATGAACAAGCTCGGATTGACGGGAGACCAGGTGTACAACAACGGGCTGGAAGCCAACGAGGCACCTGACTTTTTGGAAGAAGGTACCAACGAGATTGATATGACCCGCGATAGCTTTGACGAGCCGTTGTTCCCCGTGCGAGCCGCGCGTGACGACGTCAATGCCCCGTCCACCGAGGCGGCTGCTGCTGCGGGCTCGAAGGAGGGTACTCCGACGCCCGATGAGGATAGCAAGTCACCGTCGCCGTTGAAGAGTGAGACCCCGCAGTTGGAAGTGATCCAGGAGAAGAAGAAGCAGTTGGAGCTGAAGATTATCAAGGTTGAGGAGGCTGCCGAGCTCGACGAGCGGTCGCAGATGATCGAGGACCACCAGAAGATCCTTGATCTCTTGACTCTGGGCACGCCAGAGCCGTTTACCATGCAGCTCCCGGCATTGCCTGACTACGCTGAGGGCAACGAGGGCCAGATTGGCCAGATCAGATTGCACCAGAGCGGCAAAATCACCCTTGACTTGGGTAATGACATCATCGTTGACATGACCCGGGGGGCCGATGTCGACTTTTTGCAGCAGCTTGTGAAGTTGGATCTTGCCGATGCGTCCACGGGGGACGAGGCCGTGGAGATGGTTGACGGCGATGGGCGTGCCGTGCGAGGCAAGTTGAGCCTGGTGTCGGCGGTGTCGGGCAAGGTGTTGGGTACTCCCCAGTGGTGATCTCTGGGCACGCCCGGGGGTTGCTGCCTTCCCCGGTGCTGAACATCGACTAATAGGTAGTGTATGCATGTAATGAACACGATAGACCGAAAGCTGGCGAGCGTAGCGGTGGGAAAAGTGAGAAAAAATGGCGTGTTGCGCACAAAAGTAGCCACAGACATGTTAGGTGAGTACTTTGTGAGCCTTTTGAATGGTTTAAAAGCCTAAATACGCCAATTTTGGGACTTTTCTTCTTGCGGTGATTCACTAAACCGCAAATCTACGCTCTCAGAAATTGGTTGTATAGTGTAGTGGTTATCACCGTTGGTTCTGATCCAACTAACCTCGGTTCGAATCCGAGTACGACCTATTTTTTTGGATTTTTCACCCCTGATTTTTCACTTTGCGCACGGCTCCTCCAAAAAGTAACCCACAAACCATGCCACCACGTGCTGGAACTAGGTGGGATCCATAGCGATGTAGCCTATAACGTCTCTATCTACTTTTTATGTTCCTGCCTACTTGGATCCTCATCACTCCCCATACCATTGCTAAGCCTTTCCGGACACTTTCCACTTGCCCCAACCACTCTTCAACTTGCCCTTGCAACCGGTTGCTACTCCGAGTACCTACGGCAGGCACGGGTATTCACCCGGAGCTCGTCTGATCCGAGCGCACCCAATTTAGGCTTTGGACGGGTCCGTAACCACGGGCCAAGGGAATTTTTAGTGCCCCACACCTAAACGCCACTAAGATCGATTGCCCGCCTCCACATAAGCGAGCTTGCATTCCATTTACACCCAATATGAATTCTCGGAGAGAAACGGCCATCGCTCACAACCCCTGAAAACTCCGAATGGCGGTTGAGTGATTGGCGGACGTGCCATCGCGGGCCGAGGACCGTAGTCCGAGAGTGGTCAGACACTAGCAGGATTTTATCTGGCGGCCCCGGAAGCGGTGCCGGCTATCACCTGCAACCCCCCCGACGTCAGTGCGAGAATAAGCTTCGTGGTTTCGGTTCGGAACCAGACAACTTTGGGCCAACATAATTTGAATCTGCCGAATGCGGCCGGGACACCAAACCATACAGGGTAGAGAAAATGCACCCGAACCCGAAATGGATCCCCCGGCGCCAACGTTTATTTTTGCTAGCGGGCAAGGTGGTTCTATTTTCTTGTTTTTCGGATCCGAGCCCACCCGGAACATACCCATTCTCTACGCGCTACCACAGGTCAAGCAAGCCGTAGGACGCGATCAGCCGTCATCACCAGTTGCGTGAAAAATGGCAGCATGAGGTGCAAAAGTGAAAAACGCCCACGCCGCGAACTCGAAAAACCCCAATGGCCCGGTGGTCGTCCGGCAACACCCCGTGCCCGGGTCGCATCGTAACCCCTTCTCAACGCCCCTGTCGCCTTACGATATGGTGACGTTTGATTCTTACATCTTCCGCCTGCACACAGCCCTGCGATATTAAATGTTGGGCGTAAAATTCACTGTTGACCTGAGCCCAAAACTACGGATTGGGTCAGAATAAATATAGTATCACGATTCCGCCTCCACAATATTGAGTCTGGTCCTTTTCCGCAAAAGTCCACCTTATTTATTCTATTTGTAAGTGTCCCTGCTCGCCTGTTGTCCCCGCGATGGTGCCGCTGCCACCCCGGTCAAACCCGTTGACCGCTGGTTTGGACGAGATCCCCCCGATTGACGGTGGAGGAGGCGTTTTTTATCGCCACCACCGCCCGCCGCCACCGCTGGTGCTTCAATCCACCCCGTTTGACCCCAGACTTTTGTGGACACCCATCGCCCGGTCGCGTCGACGTGCCTCAGCTGACCCAACACGTACTAACCACCAGATTTCGACGAGGTAACCAGTTGGCTACACGGACCATGTCAACGAATTACAGCGAATTACACGCCAAGATACCCTCGCACTTCAAGGGGAAGATCCCCATTGACGAGGCCCCCGTCAACAAGTTGTCGGAGTGGATCCGCGAACACGGCGGTCACTCGTATATCCAGAAGATCTTGATTGCCCTGAACGGAATCGGCGCCGTCAAGTTCACCCGGCTGATTAAAAAACACTTGATCTTCATCGGCAACGAAAACGCCATCGAGTTGGTGGCGATGGCCACCCCCGAGGACTTGGCGGCCAACGCCGAGTACATCCGCATGGCCGACTCCTACATCGAGGTCCCTGGCGGCACCAACAACTACAACTACGCCAACGTCGACACCATTGTCGACTGTGCCCTTGGCGTCGGCGCCCAGGCGGTGTGGCCCGGGTGGGGCCACGCGTCGGAGAACCCGGCGTTGCCCACCAAGTTGGCGGAGCACGGCATCATCTTCTTGGGCCCCCCTGCGCTGGCGATGCACTCGCTTGGTGACAAGATCTCGCTGACGATTGTTGCCCAGCACGCCCAGGTGCCGACGATTCCCTGGTCCGGGACCGGCGTCACCGAGGTGGTGGACACCGACGGGTTGGTGACGGTGTCGGACTCTGTGTACAACCAGGCGTGTACCTCGACGCCCGAGGAGGGGTTGGAGGCGGCGCGCAAGATTGGCTTCCCGGTGATGGTCAAGGCGTCCGAGGGCGGCGGTGGCAAGGGCATCCGCAAGGTTGACCGCGAGGAAGACTTTTTCCAGATGTACGAGCAGGCCGCGGCGGAGATTCCCGGGTCGCCCATCTTTATCATGAAGTTGGCCGGGTCGGCGCGCCACTTGGAGGTGCAGTTGTTGGCTGACCAGTACGGGCTGAACATCTCGTTGTTCGGGCGTGACTGCTCGGTGCAGCGTCGTCACCAGAAGATTATCGAGGAGGCGCCCGTCACCATTGCCAACCGCGACACCTTCCACGAGATGGAGAAGGCCGCGGTGCGGTTGGGCGAGCTTGTGGGGTACGCGTCTGCCGGTACCG
This sequence comes from Diutina catenulata, assembly GCA_030560525.1. Taxonomy (NCBI): domain Eukaryota; kingdom Fungi; phylum Ascomycota; class Pichiomycetes; order Serinales; family Debaryomycetaceae; genus Diutina; species Diutina catenulata. The sequence goes on from JAKTTW010000020.1 coordinate 137,256, forward strand.
TCGAGTACTTGTACTCGCACGCCGACGACAAGTTCTACTTTTTGGAGCTCAACCCGCGGTTGCAGGTGGAGCATCCCACCACGGAAATGGTGACTGGGGTCAACATCCCCGCTGCGCAGTTGCAGATTGCCATGGGTATTCCCTTGCACCGTATTCGCGACATCCGGATGTTGTACGGTGCCGACCCGCACCTGGCTACCCCCATTGACTTTGGTTTCACCAAGGAGCTGGCGTTGACCACCCAGCGTCGTCCCCAGCCCAAGGGCCACTGTACCGCGTGCCGGATCACCTCCGAGGACCCGGGCGAGGGGTTCAAGCCGTCGGGCGGTGACTTGCACGAGCTCAACTTCCGGTCGTCGCTGAACGTGTGGGGTTACTTTTCCGTGGCCAACAAGTCGCTGATCCACTCGTTTTCCGACTCGCAGTTTGGCCACATCTTTGCCTTTGGCGAGAACCGCCAGGCGCTGCGCAAGCACATGGTGGTGGCGCTCAAGGAGCTCTCGATCCGTGGTGACTTCCGCACCACCGTCGAGTACTTGATCAAGTTGTTGGAGACCCCCGACTTTGAGGACAACACCATCACCACCGGGTGGCTCGACGAGCTTATCTCCAAGAAGTTGACGGCGGAGCGGCCCGACCCCACCACCGCCGTGCTCTGTGGCGCCGTCACCAAGGCGCACATCGAGCTGGAGGCGGACAAGGCCGCGTACTTTGCCCTGCTCGAAAAGGGCCAGGTGCCGCCCAAGCTGCTTTTGAAGACGATCTACCCCATCGACTTCATCTACGAGGGCAACCGGTTCAAGTTCACCGCCACCAAGCTGGCGGAGCTGGCCTACACGATTTTCTTGAACGGGTCGCGTGCCACGGCGCTGGTGCGCGCGCTTTCCGACGGCGGGTTGTTGATTGCCATTGGCGGCAAGCTGCACACGGTGTACTGGAAGGAGGAGGCGCTGGCGACGCGCATCTCGATCGACCTGAAGACGGCGTTGTTGGAGGCCGAGAACGACCCCACCCAGTTGCGCACCCCGTCGCCCGGTAAGTTGATGAAGTACCTTGTTGAGCTGGGCGACCACGTGGTGGCGGGCCAGGCGTACGCCGAGGTCGAGGTGATGAAGATGTGCATGCCGTTGATTGCCCAGGAGGACGGTGTGGTGCAGTTGCTCAAGCAGCCCGGCTCCACCGTCAACGCCGGCGACATTTTGGCCATCTTGGCGTTGGACGACCCCTCCAAGGTCAAGCACGCCACTCCCTACGAGGGCACGTTGCCCGACCTTGGCGACCCCACCGTCATTGGCACCAAGCCTGCCCACAAGTTTGCTGCGTTGCTGAAGACTCTCGACAACATTTTGGACGGGTACGACAACCAGATGATCTTGGGCACCACTTTGCACGAGTTGATCACGTTGTTGCGCCTGCCCGAGTTGCCGTACTCGGAGTGGCAGTTGGCGGTGCTGGCGTTGCACTCGCGGTTGCCGCCCAAGTTGGACGAGCAGTTGGACCAGCTTGTGGACCGCGCCCACTCGCGTGGCGCCGAGTTCCCTGCGCGCCAGTTGCTCAAGGCCATCACCAAGGCCGGCGAGGAGGAGAAGGCCCGCGGCAACGGCAACTTCGACGCTGTGGTGGGTGCGTTGGTGGACATTGCCACGCGCTACCGCGGTGGGTTGCAGGAGCACGAGTTTGCCTGCATTGCCGGGTTCCTTGCCCGCTACTACGCGGTGGAGCTGTTGTTTGCCGGCGAGAACAAGCGCGAGGACGACGTGGTGTTGCAGTTGCGTGACGAGAACAAGTCGGACTTGGGTGCGGTGGTCAAGTTGTGCTTGTCGCACCTGCGGGTTGCCCTGAAGAACAACCTCATTGTTGCCATTCTCGAGGAGTACCAGCCGTTGTTGCAGACGCTGCTGACGATTGCCGCCGCCATCAAGGCGCAGTTGCGGTTGATTGTCGAGTTGGAGCTGCGCCAGTGTGCCAAGGTGACGCTCAAGGCGCGCGAGATCCTTATCCAGCTGTCGTTGCCGCTGATCAAGGAGCGCCTGGACCAGTTGGAGCACATTTTGCGCTCGCTGGTGTTGCAGACGCTGTACGGCGAGGTGTACGCGCAGCACCGCGAGCCCAAGCTCGAGCTCATCCAGGAGGTGGTGGACTCCAAGCACACGGTGTTCGACGTGTTGCCCCAGTTCATGATCAACGCCGACGAGTGGGTGCTGATGGCGGCGGCCGAGGTGTACGTGCGCCGTGCCTACCGTGCCTACCAGTTGGGCACGATCAAGCACCACTTCCACGACGGGTTGCCGGTGATCGAGTGGCTGTTCCAGTTGCCTGATGCCAAGTACACCACGGTGGCGCTGAAGGGCCCCGAGCTGATGAACCGGACTGACTCCGTGCTGGACTTGTCGTACGTGGTGGACGCGCGTGCCGAGCAGAAGCCCCGTACCGGTGTGTTGGTGCCCTGCCGCAACATCGACGAGGTGGACGAGGTGTTGCCCATTGCGCTCGAGAAGTTGACTCCCGACGAGTTGGCCATTGGCACCCCTGCCGCGCCCTCGTTCGTCAACGTGGTCAACATTGTGGTGGAGGCCACCGACGACTACTCCGAGGACGAGATCTTGGACAAGATCGAGGGGTTCTTGCTGGAGTTTGCCGACGAGTTGCGCCTGGCTCTGGTGCGTCGTATCACCTTTGTCATTGCCGACCACGTGGGTACCTACCCCACCTACTACACCTACACGGCTCCCGACTACAACGAGAACAAGGTGATTCGTCACATCGAGCCCGCGCTTGCCTTCCAGTTGGAGTTGGGGCGCTTGGACAACTTTGAGATCAAGCCCCTCTTCACCGATAACCGCAACATCCACGTGTACGAGGCGGTGGGCAAGAACTCGCCCGCCGACAAGCGGTTCTTCACCCGGGGCATTGTGCGCACCGGGGTGATTTCCGGGCTGGTGAACGTGCTGGAGTACCTCATTTCCGAGCTGAACCGGTTGATGCTGGACATTTTGGACGCGCTTGAGTTGATTGACACCCTGAACCTGGACTTGAACCACATCTACATCAACTTCTCGTCGTCGTTCAACGTGCAGCCCCAGGAGGTGGAGGCGGCGTTTGCGCTGTTCCTCGAGACATTTGGCCGTCGTTTGTGGCGGTTGCGTGTCACTGGTGCCGAGATCCGCATTGTGTGCCGCGACCCTGCGCTGGGCGCCAACTTCCCGTTGCGTGCCATCATCAACAACGTGCTGGGCTACGTCGTCAAGTCGGACTTGTACATGGAGGTCAAGAACCCCAAGGGCGACTGGGTGTTCAAGCTGTTGGGCCACCCCGGTCCCATGCACTTGCGCCCCATTTCCACTCCCTACGCTGCCAAGGAGCTGTTGCAGCCCAAGCGGTACCGTGCCCACAACATGGGCACCACCTACGTGTACGACTTCCCCGAGTTGTTCCGCCAGCTGGTGATGGGCCAGTGGAAGGCTGCCGGTGCCAAGTGCCCCAAGGACCCCTTCTCGTCGCAGGAGCTCATCTACGACGAGAACGACGACCTCACCGCGGTGGAGCGCGAGCCTGGTGCCAACAAGATTGGCATGGTTGGGTTCAAGATCACCGCCAAGACCCCCGAGTACCCCCGTGGCCGGTCGTTTGTGGTTGTTGCCAACGACATCACCCACAAGATCGGGTCGTTTGGGCCTGAGGAGGACAAGTTCTTCAACTTGTGCACTGAGTACGCGCGTGCCCGCGGTATTCCTCGGATCTACTTGTCTGCCAACTCGGGTGCCCGCATTGGTATTGCCGAGGAGTTGTTGCCCAAGTACAAGGTGGCGTGGAACGAGGAGGGTGCTCCCGACAAGGGTTTCCGCTACCTCTACTTGCTGTCTGCCGACCTCTTGGAGCTTGAGGAGGCGGGCAAGACCGACGCTGTGGTGACGGAGCGCGTGGTGGAGAACGGCGAGGAGCGCCACGTCATCACCGCCATCATTGGTGCCGACGACGGGCTTGGTGTTGAGTGTCTCAAGGGCTCTGGTCTCATTGCCGGCGCCACTCTGCGTGCCTACAAGGACATTTTCACCATCACCCTTGTCACCTGTCGCTCGGTGGGTATTGGTGCCTACCTTGTGCGGTTGGGCCAGCGTGCCATCCAGATCGAGGGCCAGCCCATCATTTTGACCGGTGCTCCCGCCATCAACAAGTTGTTGGGTCGCGAGGTGTACTCGTCCAACTTGCAGCTTGGTGGCACCCAGATCATGTACCGCAACGGTGTGTCGCACTTGACTGCTCTGGACGACTTGGCTGGTGTGGAGAAGATCATGCAGTGGTTGTCGTACGTGCCTGCTGCGCGTGGCATGCCCGTGCCCATCTTGGAGTCGTCTGACCCCTGGGACCGTGACATTGACTACGCTCCTCCCAAGGGCGAGCCCTACGATGTGCGGTGGATGATTGAGGGTCGCACCACCGACGACGGGTTCGAGTCTGGTTTGTTTGACAAGAACTCGTTCCAGGAGACGCTTTCCGGCTGGGCCAAGGGTGTTGTTGTCGGCCGTGCCCGTTTGGGTGGTATCCCTCTCGGTGTCATTGCTGTCGAGACCCGGATGGTGGAGAACTTGATCCCCGCCGACCCTGCCAACCCTGCCTCCACCGAGATGATGATCCAGGAGGCTGGCCAGGTGTGGTACCCCAACTCCGCGTTCAAGACCGCCCAGGCGATCCAGGACTTCAACAACGGTGAGCAGTTGCCGTTGATGATCTTGGCCAACTGGCGTGGTTTCTCGGGTGGCCAGCGCGACATGTACAACGAGGTGCTCAAGTACGGGTCCTACATTGTCGACGCGCTTGTCGACTTCAAGCAGCCCATCTTCACCTACATTCCTCCCACCGGCGAGTTGCGTGGTGGTTCGTGGGTGGTGGTGGACCCCACCATCAACGCCGACATGATGGAGATGTACGCCGACGTCGAGTCGCGTGCTGGTGTGCTTGAGCCCGAAGGTATGGTGGGCATCAAGTACCGTCGCGACAAGTTGATTGCCACCATGTCGCGGTTGGACCCCACCTACATTGCCCTCAAGGCCAAGGCCGCGGACGCCAACCTCTCCGACGAGGAGCGCGCCCAGGCCACTGCCAAGCTTGCTGCTCGCGAGCGGGCGTTGTTGCCGATCTACGCCCAGATCTCGGTGCAGTTTGCCGACTTGCACGACCGCTCCGGGCGGATGCTTGCCAAGGGGGTTATCCGCAAGGAGTTGGTGTGGCGCGATGCCCGTCGCTTCTTCTTCTGGCGTTTGCGTCGCCGGTTGAACGAGGAGTACGTGTTCAAGTTGATTGGCGACCAGCTGCTGGGCACCACCCGGTTGCAGAAGGTGGCGTACTTGAAGCTGTGGATGCCCACCGTCGACTACGAGAACGACGAGGAGGTGTGCACTTGGATCGAGCAGAACCACGCCAAGTTGCAGAAGCGCATTGGCGAGTTGAAGCACGATGCCACTCGCAAGGAGTTGACCAAGCTTCTTTCGGACGACCCGGCCCACGCCACCCAGTTGTTGCGCGAGTTGTTGGAGTCGCTTCCTGAGGAGCAGCGCAACGAGGTGTTGAGAAAGTAACTATAACTGTATATTAATCAATGTTTAACGTGAACGAGTGACAAGTGGTGGCTTACCCTTAGCTGTGGAGCATAATAAGAAGGAGTTTCAGAATAGGTAGGCGGATATTTGTCATTGCTGTAACGCCAAGTGGTTGGCGGGAGCACAGGCACGCCTCACGGGGTCGGAGTGACCTTGTCTATTACTTATCTATGCTTATCTCTCGTTCACTAAAATCAACGTGGCTACGAGGTGCTTACACGTCGGGATCGAGGCGAATGTGCGGATCTCACCAAACGGGGACGGCACATCCACCGTTCCATCGCTGATCTGGCGGTGCCAGTCCAGGCACTGGCAGTACCACAGCGCCAAGTCCACCTGGTAGCTCACCAGCGATTGCGTCCCTTCGATTCGCCTTGCAAACTCCCCCACCACCTCGATCTCGTAATGCTCACTCAAAAAAGTGTCGCCCGTTTTGGTTCCAGGCTCGACAATCGAGTACAACCGATTGACTATGGGCAGCACCGTTGTGAGCGGTGAGAGCACGAGAGGAAGCGCTGCTACGTACGCCAGGCCAAACAAAAGCATGAGATGTCGAGACCGGTCGTCGTTGCTGATGCGACGGATGGGTCGTCGCAAGGCACCGGGGGCGGTAGCGAGAGAGACTATGCTTTGTTGCGTGTGTAAGGGGTACTTCTGGACCTCGTCCTTGAGGGTGGCTAGCTCGTGGTCGTCGTCGGTGGCCACAAGACCAACCACCAGCTCGCAGGCGACGGTCAAGTCCATCTCCGCCGACAACCGATGGTGCGTGATAGGTAACAAAGTGCGACACAGTAAAAGAGGGGAGTGACTGGGAAAAGAAGGATAGAAGCTCAACGAAAAACAGAAAAGAGATAGAAGGACACGAAGGACAGAAACCAACCGCGCTCCTCCAATCCTACAAACGTTCTCGTAAGCGTAAATTCATACTATAACCTTATCATTATTCGTAACCGCGTCCTGCGCGGAGGTTCTCTAGTCTAACGAGTACAACACGTCGGGGATCACAGGCTCCACCGTAGTGGGCTGGCCATCGGGAACCTTTGGCGTGGTGTCGGAAGTGGGGAAAATCATAATATCGTCCATGGTGGCTAATTGGTGTAAGGCAGACCGGTGGCGTACCTATTTATAGTGGGGCGGCCTTCGAGATCAGGTCAGGTGATTTGAGGGGAATGGCGTGACTAAGTAAACGGAAGGGTCCGAGATGGGCCGACTTCCCCCCACTAAGCCCAGGCGGAAGATCGATCGTGCGTTGTGCCCATCGTGCGATCCGTGGATTGCCTGATTGAGAAGCGACACACTGTCGGCCTGTCGGTGAAGATGACCACCTGACAGCGATCAGATAAGTGTCGCGTCCGCTTGACGGCCAGCAACGTTGGCAGCATATTTGCAGGACTCCCCTCCTTCACCCCGCTGGTTAATTCCTACACAATGCCTACTAAACCCCCCGCTGGAACTACCCCTTACAGCCTTCCCCTCGCCTTGACCTCTTCCCGCCTCTCGCCCCCTCCTCTGCGGCTCATCGCACAACAACCACGCGTTCCGTAACCACCACCGTAAGCCACAATCGCACCAGCCGTCTTTTGTCTTCAGGCCCGCGTTGGAAAAAAACAACATGGACTGGCTCAACCAACTTCCCCTGGAGCTCAAGCACCTGATCGAAACCATTGTGCTGGAGATCCCGAAGCTGGCGGCGGTGTTTGATGCCCTCTACACCTACGCCCGCGACGGACCCGACGCCAAACGACGCAAGGTAAACGGGGACGCGTCGCAGTCGCCGGACGCAGCAAGCGCTATCGACATCACCCCTGACAGCGGCATTATCCACCTGACCGCCCCGATTGCCGAGGAGACCATCATTTTCGACATCCAGCAGGTGCTGTTCCAGCACCCGGTGCGCAAAAAGCTCAATTTCTGCTTTCATCTCATCGAGCACGACGGACAGCCGTGTCCCGTGTTGCTGATTGTCAACCCCACCACGCTCGTGCCCGAATTGCTGGCCGTCAACTTGCCCCAGACAATTGAGCTTGCGTTGTTGTTGCCGATTGTCGGAGGCACCACCAAAAAGAAGAGCTTGGTGCTGCTATGTTTGTGGATTGCCGACGACCGCATGGACGAGGCGTACAAGGCCCGCGGAGGCGACCCCATTGTGTGCCAGGTCAACTTTGAGCAAATCAAAAAGATTCTCGTCAAGGCGGGCAAAATGCCCAGCAACATCGAGTCGCAGTTTGCCGACGACGACGAGGACGCAGCGTACCTCCACCCGATCCAGGAGCAGATTGTCAACTACTTCACCCGCCAGTTCAAGTTGTGCGGCGTCGAGCTCCACAACTTGTTGCCGTGCAAGTCTGTCAACCGGTTCAACCTCAACACCGACCAGGCGATCGCCATGGCGCCCGTGGCCACCCCCGACAACAACCTGGTGATCATGGTTGAGTGCCACAAGGGGTCCAAGGACGGGATTCTTGTGTTTTTGCTGGGAGCCGCCGTGGGCTCGGGCTACATCATTTTCGGGTTCAAAAAGCCCATTCTCAAGTTTACTTTGCCGCAGGTGCAGTGCACCAGTTACACCAGCGTCACTCGGCTCACGTTTTCGCTCAACATCACGTTTACTGACGGCAAGACCATCGAGTTTTCGATGATTGACCAGCAGTTCTTTGCGGTGATCGACGCGTTCATCAAGCAGCAGCTGATCAACGACGCGTCGTTTGACGCCAAGCTCAAGGAGAAGCCCGTGGAGGGCGCTGCTGCCGCCACCATCGAGGACTCCGACGACGAGGAGGAGGACGGCGACTTTGAGGCTGGCGACGGGCACGAAGAGGTGGCGGAAGAGTTTGACTCGGGCCACGAGTCGGGGTCCGACGACGACGGGGTGCGGCAGACGGGCCAGGAGGAGGAGGTGTAGACGATACCATCACGACGGCGTCCGCGCCCGCCCCCGAGGCACTTGTATGAACTATGTGAGTTAATCTCTAGACTATCACAGATTAGATTCCGAGGTATGGTGGCTGACAGTTAGCTGCTAGGCCATGGCCACCTCAGGTTAGACTGCTACAGGTTTCCTCAGTGGAATGCCTCAGGCTGCTCCTGTACACGCTACCGCGGTATCTCAACGCAAAAGACCCGTAAGTCTCAACTGGTGTCTACTTCAGATGACCTTTGACCACGGTGACTACCTAACTCTTTAATCTATTTTATTCGTTAATACATGCTCTATGCAAAGACGCCCCTGGGTGCCTGTTTATTGGTAGGCGGCGCCGTACTTGTCCATCAACTGGAAGAAACGGCCGCGCTTGTCCGCGGTCAAGCGGTGCTCGCCCTCGTCGGCAAACTCGTAGAAAATGTCCTTCTTGGCGCGCTGCTCTCTCAACACCGCCAATCTTCTCTGCAACAACTCGGCGTTGCGCTGCTTGAACTGGTCCAACACGTAGTACCCACCCACGAACACGCCCATCGACAATGCGTACCCGGTGAGGCGGCTGGCGGAGCGCTCGTAGGTCTTGCCCACAAGCGTAACTTGCAATCTGCGGGTGAGGGCACCCATCAACCCGGAAAGGACGAGCCCAGCTGTGCTAATCGGCATGGTTTCTGGTCTATAATCGAGTTTTTTCAGTTGATGATTGGTTCGCGTTCACCGCCAGTGTGCAGACACTCGTGCTGCACGCCGCACCCGCGCGGCGCGACCCTGTCACGATCCAAATGCAGGTGCCTGCAGACACAATAACCGAGGTAGGATTACGTGGGGCCGGCGATTCGGCGACCCCTTGACGTCGTAAAAAATGGTAATGCGTAGTACCCGCTGCCGCCGCTCGTAAACACCAGGCGCCATTGTTTGACGCCCCAACGGCCGCCCAAGCCCCCGCAGGGTCCCGCACAGGCGCGGCGGCAATTCCCCGGAATTGCGCACAAGATAACTGTCGCCTCACCCGTAGATCCAGCCATGCCCATCAATTTCTTCAAGGGCCATCCGCTGACGCGGTTGCTTCCGCTGAAGCAGCTAGCCGCCGCCTACGCCGAGGTGCTCGCTGCCGACTACGGCGACTACGAGGGATCGAGTGACAACCGCAACCCACTCACCTACGGCACCGACGAGGGCAACTTGGACGTGCGCCAGACGCTCGCTCGCTGGGTGGGCAAGCACTACCTGCGCACCGTCGACCCGGACACCATCAACTTGACCGCCGGCGCCAGTTACGGGTTCGCCAATGTGCTCGCAGCGTGCACCCACCCGTCAATCACCCGACATGCATTTGTGGTGCTGCCCACGTACTTTTTGATCAACGGAGCGTTGCTCGACGCTGGGTTCGAGGGGCGGGTGTCTGCGATCAAGGAGACTCCGGAGCTGGAGTACGACATCGACTTGGTGGCCCTTGAGAAGGCGTTGATCAAGTTGCAATTGAAGGCACCCAAGGAGCCCACCGTGGTCCAGGACCCCACCCGCGGGCCGTGGAAGTACTACCGATTTGTCATGTACCTCGTGCCCACGTTCTCCAACCCCGGAGGCCTCACGTACTCGCAAAAGACCCGCCAGAAGTTGTTGGAGATGGCACGTGCCTACGACATGTTGTTGGTGTGCGACGACGTGTACGATCTCTTGGACTACCGGGCCAACCCTGAGCCTGTGGCCAAGTTGGCCCACCTCGACATCGACTCGTTGCCCGCGCCCAACGGCCCATTTACTGTCTACGGAAACACCGTCTCCAACAACACCTTCAGCAAAATCTTGGCTCCTGGGCTCCGGTTCGGGTGGCAGGAGTGTCCTCTGGCCAAACTCGCGTGGCAAATCGCCAACACCGGGGCCAACAAGTCGGGTGGATCGCCCGGCCAGCTTCAGCTGGTGGTGGTGGCCCGACTCGTGGAGCTGGGAGAGCTGGACTCAATTATCGCGGGGTTGGTCGAGACCTATGCACTGCGGGTGAAGGTGACCAAGGACGCCATTGCGAAGTACTTGCCTGCTGGAACACAGAGCTGGGGCGGCGACGGTGGCTACTTTTTGTGGGTGCGTGTTGAGGGGGTGGACAACCACCAGTCCGTTGTTACTGCGCTCGAGAAGCACGGGGTGGTGCTTGCCCTGGGGGCTAACTTCGAGGTGGTGGGCGATCCCGTGGGCTGGGGCAAGAACTGTGTGCGGTTGCTGATTCTGTACCTTGAGCCCGAGGACATCGAGGCTGGGATCAAGCTCTGGGGCGAAGAGATCAAGCGCCACCAAAAGGAGGTTCTAGACGACCCGTTGGCGCGCACCGCGCGCTCGTCGGTGCTGGGCGACCTGGTGATCATGTTGACCACGGAGTTTACAGACTTAGATGCATAGATCAATAATAGAGATAGAAAGGAAAGGGGCTCATTGGGAATGGGAGAAACGTGGGATGTGAGAAGAGTGACGCGTGGAGCCAGGGTAGTGACGCATGCTAGAGCTGTGTATGTTGTAGGTGTATCATGGTAGGTGTATCATGGTAGGTGCACCCATCCATTACTTCATCCGATATTTCCTATTCTTTTCTGTTAGTAAATCGTTGGATAAGACATCAGCGTAGATCTTGGTGTAAACTTGTTGAATCCTCATGACTTTCGGTAAGGCAAAGTGTTCACATCATCTGAATTATTCGTGGATACATACGGTTGTCGTTGACAATAAACTTTTTCGCAATGGCTTTTATACGCGCCCAGTTACCCGGATCACGTGCCGTGGCTGCAACAATCAGGGCAGACCCATACTCAAGTACGGTTAAACCCAGCTTCAATCCCTCTTTCTTTCTATAATGCTATGTAAACTTTTTCGCTCGCTCGCGGGCGCCCGCCAACTTGTCCTTGGTGCGGTCGATCTCCTCGCTGAACTGGTCCATCATCTCGTTCTGCGAGTCGACCTCGTCCCCGATCGCCTGGCCCAATTGCCGCTGGCGAGCGACGATCTCGCGTAACTGCTCCACCTCGTGGTCCTGGTCCTTGTGGATCTGCTTCTGCTGCTGTAGCAACTCTGCGGTGGTGAGGTTGACGGTGTCTGCCGTCTCCTGGCCCCCCAACACTCGCAGCCCTCCCGAGGCCCGGGCAAACGCTGGGGTGTCCGTCTTGTCCCGCTGGGCCTGGATCACCTCCTGCTTGAGCTGGGCCAACATCTGGCGGTGCTGGTCGGTGGTGGCGGCCGCCTCCAACTTGTGGAGCAGCACCCGCATCGCCACCCGGTCCCCGTCCGCCACCTGCTGCTTGACGTGGCGGTACAGGTCAAACCAGTTGTCGGGGTCTACGTTCTCCTTGAACATCAGGGCGTCGAGCTTGCAGTTGACCGGCAACCGCAAAAAGTCCGCCACGGGGGCGGTGGTGTTCATGGACGAGTCGCGGATCACCAGGTAGAGCCACCGCTCGAGCTCGGGCTTGCGCTCCAGCACGAGGGTGTCCTCGCTGTGGAGCCAGTTGATCCGCTTTTTAGGGAGTGCGTATGGGAAGTCGGAGCTGGCGATCCCGAGCTCGCGCACGAGGTCGGTGAAGAGCTGCTCGAACTCCTGGAACCGGCGCTCCACCACGATGGTCCGTAGCGGGAGCTTGAGGTTGATGACGTAGTAGACCTTGCCGCGGCGGGTCACCGTCAGGGGTATAGTTAGGTCAATCATAGGCGGCTAATGTGTGTGTTCAGCTGGTGGAATGGGGTGGTGTGTGGATGGTGGTGTGGGTTGACGGTGGTGATGGTGGTTAGCCGATGGTGGCGCGTCGTGCATATTTGCCTACATGACGCCGCCTAGAGGTGGCTGATTGGGCTCGGGCGGTACGCGTGGAGACGGCGGCAGTGGTTATTGGCCGTTGTCAGGACGCTCTTGGTAACCACGCGGTTGGGTTGCTCTTGGCCTGGCTTAGGATCACCCATTATGCACCTGGCCAGCCGCGCTATGGCCCCACGGGTAGAAGAGCCTGCGCAGCGATTGCCTGGCTTAAAATAGGTCTAAGGTGATTACCACGTGTTATACTGCTTTCTCTATTCCTCCTTCATCACCCACCTCTTCCGTCGTCTCTCCCCAGCTTCTCTCCTCCTGCTCCTACGCCTCTCCGCCTTTGTGTCTGCAACGAGCCCTGGCCCCGTATACCCTTATTGCGCCTGATAGCAAGAGATTGCTTTAGCGACCATGAGTACTTCCAAGGCCATTGACAGCCCACCTGCGCGGGAGGAGCCTTCCGAGGCCCCGTCTGCCCTGTACGGGTCGTCCTCAAGCAAGAACCTGTCGATGAAGCTCAAAAAAGTTGATCCGGTGCCCGTCAACCCTGACGGAGACGAGGAGTCGCAGCCGTTGCTTGGGGTGCGACGGCCATTGGACCCGGGCGACCCCGCGGTGCTGCCGTTGAACCTCCACAACGTGCAATTGCTCAAGTACATCACCAAGATCTTGCAGATTATCAACGCTGTGCTCTTTTTGTTGGTGTTCCTCCTGGACTTTATTGGGATTCCCTACTTTTTCAATCCCGGGCGGAGTTTCTACGAGTTTGACATTGTGTTGATCACCTTGGCCACCAACGCGTTGCTGTTGTGGCGTTTTGATGTCCCTGCGGGGTACGAGCGAACCGTGGGCTACGTCCAGGTGGGTCTTTTGTTGATTGACCTCGTGGTGATCCTCTCGGTGCCCGGGTTGCGCACCAGCATGGGTTTCTTTGGGACGTTCTTGACGCTCTGGCTCGGGCTCAACATCTTGTTTGAGGCGGTGTGTCTGTACTACGTAGAGCAGGGCCGCAACTACCAGGAGATGCGGCTTACAGGGCGCGTGGAGACCCGCCGGCTGATTTCCGAGTTGTTGACGATGACCATCAAGGGCATCTTCAAGCTGGTGGTGTTGGTGGGCCTCGTGTTGATGTCGTTGCGGTTGTGGCTCGCCGCCTTCGACACCCACGAGCAGCCGTGGGGCCAGATGGTGCCTGTGTTGGACAACCGGTTCCGGGTGCACGTGGCGTGCTTTGGTGACGTCAGCAGCAAGAGCAAGCTGAAGCAGCCCATTGTGCTTCTTGAGGGGGGCCAGCACACGCTGGCGGAGCTGTTCAGCGAGTGGGTGGAGGAGCTCCACAACTTGGACAAGCTCGACCGCTACTGTGTGTGGGACCGCCCCGGCTATGCGTTCAGTGACTCGGCGCCCTCGCCCGTGTCGGTGGGGATCATTACTGAGTACCTTGTTGAGGCACTTGACCAGATCGGAGTCACCGGGCCCTTCCTGTTGGTGGGGTTCGACTCCGGCGGGTTGTACCTGCGGATGTTTGCCCTGCGCAACCCGAGCCAGACCCACTCGCTCTTGCTTGTCGATGCCTGGCACGAGGACCTCTTGAAGAACAACCCGTTTGGCGGCCCCAACCGCAAGAACGAGCCGCGGCGGGTGTTCAAGGGGATCTTGGAGTTCATGAACAACTTGACCGGGTTCCGGTTGTGGCTCCGGGGCATTTTCTCGCCGTTTGGCGTTGTGCCCGAGTTCCACTGGTTGTTCCACCCGCGGAGTTATTCGAGCAAGAACCGGATTTATGGCCGCGACATGCGGTGGAGTCTGAAGTACATTAGAGCGCGGTTGCAGGAGCAGTTGACGCTGGGCATTCTCTCGTACAACGAGGTGCGCGGGGCCGATCTCCGCGACGTGCCGTTGGGGGTGATCTCGTCGGACTACATGATCAAGACGTCGTTGAACTGGGGCAAGTGGCAGCGCGAGCTCTCCAAGTTGAGTTCGCACTGCATCGAGTGGGTGATTGCCGAGAACCTGAACCACAAAATCTGGAAGGCGGCCAAGGGCCGTCGCCAGTTGCAGGACTTGCTCTTGCAGTTGGTGCTGGACAAGTCGAAGTATTAGACGGAGTGTAGTAATTGATTAATGAACGGGTTTATCGGGTGTGTCACAATCGCGTATCGTCACAATCGCGTAGCGTCACAGGTCGCGTAGCGTCACAGGGCGGTCACGTAGCCACTAGTCACACAGTCTGCCAGTGTTCGTGTGATCACCTGAAGATATCGGCAGGTGTACTGATGGTTTGGACACGTCTGGACACAATAATCATTACTCATCTCATCTCAAGTAGTCTGCTATCTTTACTAATCCCCACTATAATCGCCCAAAAACCTCTACTATTCTCTCCACTACACTCTCAACCATACCCCTACCCAGCCTCTCTCACTTCAACACTCCCCACCACCTCTCACTTCCACTCCCCACCCTACCCCACACACCCATCGCTAGGTCCCATTAGCTCGCGCGGCTCGGAAAATGCCAGGCGATGACGCGAGTGACTGGCTATTGTCGTGTGGCAACGGTGCGGTTAGCAGCCCCGCAGCCGATAGGGGCTATAATGGGTGGGTCAGGCACGGCTGGGTTGCCGCAACCGGGAAGGCGTGCAGGGAGAGCGTCGCCCGGACCCCGGGCCACCAGCTGGCGGTGCCTGGCCCTTGCTGCGGGCACCCCTGGCCCACCCGTGGCCCTCCTTCCTTTTGTCCCAATCGGGCACCATGTAAACAAAAAATGCGTTTCATTTGACGAGCCCACCCGGTGAGCTCACCCGGTGCCCGACAGCACTACCTGGGAACCACCGCTACAAAACCCGTAGGCGACCCCGCCCTCGTAACCACCCCGCCCGTAGCATACCGGCACCACCCCCCGCCCACCGTGATCGTACGGGCCCGCCCTGCATCTCGACTGATATTCGCACACTTGGCAGCGACGATTGTTCACCACACACTTGAGAGGTCTCCTGCTAGTGGTGACCCCGACATACCCGCGTGAAACGTCAGAACCCCCGCTGGACGCGCCCTGCTCACCACCGTCCCGTTTTCCCCGTTCGCTGTCCCCGCAAACCGTCTCGTCCACGCGTTTGCCCGCCCCTCGTGCCATCATCGCCCCGTCACAAATAAAACCCGCCACCACGAACCCGGTCAAGCAGCGGGCCCCGAAGCAGCCGGCGCCCAGCGTGCCCCGGCCCACCCCGCTGGTGGAACCCCCCGGGTTTGGCCCGCCAGACCCCGTGGCCGCCCAGGCCCGCTCGCACCCGCTGCCGGAGCCCCAGGCACTGCTGTCGCAGCAACCGCCACAGCCCCCGGTGGCCCCGCTGCTCCTGCCCAAGGACCTGCCACGGCGGCTGCTGTTTGGCTTCAACAACTTCTTGAGCAACATCACCAACCGGTTCCAGGACATGGCCAACTCCCCCACCATCGGCAACTTGCATGAGTACACCCAGCCGCCGCCGGGCCACCGCGACGTCACCCTCACCCACCACCCGGTGCTGCGCACGCTGCTGCGCGGTCCCGAGCCCCCCACCACCCTCCACATCGGGCTTGAGCACGGCCGCCCGTCGCTGGAGCTGCTGCCGCTGGAGGACCAGCTGCCTCCGCCCCCCGGTGCCGGCACCGGACCCGCTGCACCGGTGCCAGCGCCCGTGGCGGTGCCTGTGGCGGTGGCCACTGCTGCCACCGACCCGCCCACCACCACCACCGACACCGTCGACGACGCCGCCCCCGCGGACAAGGACGGGTTCTACCTGGTGCGGCTCACCCCCATCATCGACCACCTGCTGAACCTGCTGGGGCTCTATTTCTCGCCGGTGATCCGCAAGATCCAGCCGGCGCTGCTCATTCTGATTGGCCGCTACACCGAGAAGAACAAGGCGGCAGCGCACGCGCCGCAGGGGCTGCTGGCACCGATCGTGTTCAAGAGCAAGGTGGTGCTGCGCACCCACGCGTTGTTCCAGTGCAACGCCGACGGGCAGTGGTTCCTCAAGGACTGCAAGCTGCTGTCGGGCACGTTTTTGAACCACATCCGGCTCCTGAAGGCGGGCGAGGAGCTGATGCTCATGCCGTTGCTCGACGGCGACATCATCCAGTTGGGGATGGACTACCGCGGCGGCACCGAGGAGGTGTACCGGTGCGTCAAGATGCGGTGCGAGTTCAACAAGAGCTGGCAGCGCAAGGTGAACCAGTTCAACTTGGAGATCCACAAAAAGATGCAGAACTTGCTGTTGCAGCCCGAGGACGGCGCCGACCCGCTGGAGTGCGCCATCTGCTTGATGAAGATCGAGCCGTGCCAGGCCATCTTCATGAGCCCGTGCCTGCACCTGTGGCACTACAAGTGCATCCGCCCCATCATCATCAAGCTGTACCCGCAGTTCTACTGTCCCAACTGCCGCACCATGTGCGACTTGGAAACCGACATCGAGGACGATGACTAACATATGAACGATATAGGGAATAGAATGCTATGTACTACAACGTCAACTCGTCGTGGTGGAGCACGTAGTCGAACGTGGGCGCGAGCGGCGGGCCCGACACCACCACGGCGTCGATGCGCTGGAACGCCACCTGGGGGAACAGCAACTCGTTGCGGAGGCGTGCCACGAGCGTGTGGAGCAGCCGCAAAAAGTGGTGGGCAATCGTCAGCGTGTGGTTGACCTCGATCATGTCGATGCTGTCGCACAACCCCTCGGCGAGCTCGCACAACTTGAACGCCACCCCCGGGCCGTTGAGCTCGAACGCCAGCAACGGGAGCGTCGCCAGCTCCTCGAGGAACCGGCGGGCCACGTGGATCGGGTAGAGCACCAGCAAGCAGTCGAACCCGTGCGTCTGCTCGAGCATCCCCTGGTGCTTGCATATGTGCCAGCAGAGCATCTGCATCCAGTACTTCAGGAGCACCAAGTTGAGCTTTTGCGCCTCGGTCAAGTCGGCGGCGATCTGGATCAGCGTGAGCTGGAACTGGACGTCGATGGCCCACCGCCGCGACACCTCGGCCTTGGCGGACCGCGCGGTGATCACCCGGTCAAAGAACGGCTTGTCGGGGATGGCAAACACCTTGATGAGCTCGGTGAACCCGTTGACCTCCATGGGGAACTCGTCGTCCGCCACCTTGGGGTAGTCCACCGTGCTTTCGAGAAGCACGGGCATCAGGTCCTGGATGCAGATGAACCGCTCTGTCACCAAGAGCAAGTAGTAGAGCTTGTGGAGCTGGTGGCTGCGCGCGGCACTGAGCCCCGTGTAGGTGGCAGGCAAGTGGAGCCCCATGAGCTGGG
Source organism: Diutina catenulata (assembly GCA_030560525.1). Classification (NCBI taxonomy): domain Eukaryota; kingdom Fungi; phylum Ascomycota; class Pichiomycetes; order Serinales; family Debaryomycetaceae; genus Diutina; species Diutina catenulata. The sequence continues at coordinate 154,850 of JAKTTW010000020.1, forward strand.
CCATGGTGATCCCCTCGCGCAACGACATGATGGCGGCCGGGGTGCCGCCCGGGTTGCAGATGTGGTGTATGTACAAAAAGAAACAGCACAAGATGTAGTCCACCAGCGGGAGCAGCCGGAGCCGGTGGGTGTGCAAGGTGTCGGAGGCCGCCTGGGCCAACTCGGTGTACAGCTGGCCTAGCGGGGGCTGTGGCGTCAGCAAAAACAGCATCTGGATGCCCACCGCGGCCAGCACGGCGCACCCGAGCGCGTAGGCAGACACCTCGCCCGGGACCATGAGTCTCTGCGTCAACTCTGCCACCAGCACCACCGGCCAGATCCCGTAGTACAACTGCTGGTACTGGACCAAGTACGGCATCAACTCGTCGACAGAGAACCGCGGCTCCAGCAGCAGCAACACCACCGAGAGCCGCGAGTGTGTTTTGGGGTGCAACTGTTTTGGCCCGGTCTTTTTGCGGGCCCGGTCGTACGTGCACTTGATCTCGTGCTGGACACATCGCCGGCACGGCTGGCTGGTGTCACATTTGACTTTGCGGACAGCGCACGCGTCACACGGGCGGGTGTAGCGCGAGCCGGCGCGGGACGGTTTGCCTGGCCGGTTGAGGTCGGCGGCAAACGAGTTGAACAACTCTTCGAGCATGGCACGACAGATGAATGTGCTCGGAGTTAAACGCCCGCGTTAGGAGCGCGGGCGGGCGAAGCTCTTGGGAGAGGCTACCGGAATGGGACTTAGAAGTGCGTGCCAAGCTTTTGCGGAACGTGGTGAGAGGTTACGAGGTGGCGGGTGACGCGAGCGGACGCGAGGCTGGGTGGGGTGGAATGGTAAGGGACGAACGCGAAGGGAGAAAGCGTGGGGAAGTAGCGGGGAGAACGCGTGACGAAGTACACAGGGAGACAGCGTCAGTGGGTGGAAGAGACCGCAAGTAATTGCATCAGCCGTGGTGCTCACCGTGCTGTTCACCGTGCATCACTCACCACCCACCAGCCGCGCTACTCTATCCCAGCCAATGACCACCTCCCGTCCCGGCTACTGACGGTCCTGCACACAACACACACGGCATATTTGATCTCCGATGCCGAGCGGTACCCCATGTTCTCCACGATGAACGAGCGGTTGGTCCCGTTGGGGCCAGCCAACTCGGGGGTGCCGCCAAAACGCACCCGCTCCCGCACCGGGTGCCTCACCTGCCGCCGTCGCAAGAAGAAGTGCGACGAAACCCGTCCCCAGTGCTCGTCGTGCTCGACGCGCGGGCTCGAGTGCGAGTGGGGCATGAAGCACTACACCGTGAGCACCCTCAAGCCGCGGGTGGAGCGCCGGCGCAGCGAGCCGATGGCCCGGGCCGCCAGCGAGACCCGCCGAGCGTCGCAGCCCGCGCGGGCACCCGACCCGTGGCCCATGCGCGAGCTGGAGCTGGCTCCGCTTCCCGTGACCAGCCTCCTCAACTCGGAGGAGATCTTCGGTGACGTCATCGACGTGTACACCCCCGGCAGCCAGGCGCTAGCGGGCTACGACAGCCAGACCACTTTCCAAGGCCAGTCCACCTACGCAGGCGACACCCCTCGTGACCCAACCCGACCGGTTGTGAGCACTTCCTTCGAACCCGACACCCCCACCACCCAGGCCCTCGTGAGCGGCACCAGCTACTCGATCCCTGAGTTCGACTTCTCGTTCCTCAACACCCCGCTGTCCACGTTCAATCTCTTTTTGGACCCGTCGGGGCTCGAGTACCTCGAGTACTTTGAGTCCCAGGTGGCCCCGCTCTTGTCGATGCTGCCCACCAGCTCCAACTACTTTCTCAAGACGTTTTTTGCCGCTGCCGCGGGCCACGAGTGCATTTCCAACGCCATTGCCGCGTGGGGCGCGTTGTTTCGCGACCAGGACTTGGCCATCGTCAACCGGTACCTCAAGCGCGCACGCGAGGCGCTCGAGCGCGAGGCGGGCCTCGACAAGGACGTGTTGTTTGTGCTGTTTTCGTTTTACCTCATTCTGTTGGGGATCCAGGTGTGTTCCGGTGACGTCAGCAACTGGTACGGGCTCTTCAACAAGTGCGTGGACGTGCTCAAGCAGGTGGGGGGCGTGGCCCAGTTCCTCAAGGTGTTCCAGTACTCCAACGACGCCAAGTTTCTCATCACCAACTTCCAAATCCACGACATCATGCTGAGCTCGGGGCTGACCATCTGCAGCATCAACCTGTACTCGGACGTGGTCAAGTTGTTGGAGTACAACCTGGCGGACTACGGGGTCGACCCGTTCCAGGGGTGCATCCAGCCGTTGTTCTTGTTGCTCGGGGAGATGATCAACGCCAACGCCGAGCTCGCAGGCGAGCGACGCGAGCTAGACGACCGCATGGCGCTAGCGTTGGCGGCCCCGTGCGACGACTCAGACACCCGCACGCTCGCAGCGGACCGCACTGCCCACCTGCTCAAGGTGGAGCGCGAGTTCAACGCGTTGTTGTCCCGGGTCCGCCACTGCAAACCGCTTCCGCAGATCCACCAGATAGCCGACGACAGCGAACGCCGGGCCCACCTCAAGTTGTTTGAGGTGTACCGCACCACCTGCCAGCTCTACTTGCTCTTGTACATCAAGCAGGTGGGCCCCAAGGCGGCCGAGGTCCAGCTGTTGTTGGTGAGCCAGATCGCCCAGCTCGAGGAGTTGGCGCAGTTGCCGCGGTTGGTGCTGGGACTCAACATGGCGTTGATCATCAGCGGAGTGGCCTGCTCCAACAACTACGACAAAAACCGCGTCACCCGGCTCGTCACCGTGGTGTACCAGCGCTACAACGTGGGCAATGTGCGGCGGATCCGCGACCTCATCAAGGAGATCTGGAAACGCAACCCCACGGGGGAAGTGTGTGTCGACTGGACCCAGGTGTGCCGCGACTTCGACTGGAAGCTCTCGGTGTGCTGACGTTGCTAGCGTGTATTATGCCAGATAATATACAAAGTTTACCAGAAACTAGAAGTTGAACTCGGAGTCGTTGTCCAGCCGCACGTCGACGCTGACCATCTCGTCGTCAAAGTGACGGCCGCGCGGGAGCAGGTGGCGGTGGAAGTCGTTACTGGGGCGGTGACGGCTCAGCGACGACCCCTCGTAGGTGGTGCGGCTCTTTTCCCGCTCAAAGTAGCCCACGTCGTCCTTCTTGTCGCGCGAGTACACCAGGTAGTTGTCGCTGAGATCATCGGGGTATGAGTCGTAGTGGTGATCGTCGAGCGGCATCTTTTTCTCGTCGTGGTAGTTGTGCGGGTGGTCGAGGTAGCTTTCGTCGTCGGTGTAGTCGTGGTGCGACTCGTCGTCCGACAAGTAGAAGTTGCCGCGGTTGGGGTTGGCCACGTCGTCCTCGAAGCTGCCGGTTTCCGACACGTCCTGGGACACGTCCACCGAGGTGCGCCGACTGCCAAAGACCAGGGTATTACCACTAATAATATCCCGGACAATCTGGGGCAACCGGTCGGGACGGTAGAACCGGAGGTCGACACGACCCACAAGGTACATCACCTGGACGGCCCACTCCAAAAAGCCCCAGGTCAAGTAGATGAACAACGACTTGACGGCGCCGTTGGAGTGGGCAACGTCCTTGTTCTCCATCACCAACACACACCGGCCAAGCGCACCCACGAGGTTCAACAACGTCGACACCACAATGATGATGAACGACCAGTTATGCTTCAACGTACCTCTCTGGTTGGTGAGACCCTCTACCGAGTTGTAGTAGTGGTGGGTGGCGGCAATGACCCGGATGGCGTGTCTCGCCTGGCGATTACGCTTCATAAACGTCTGTTCCGCGTCCTGGGCTGCGCCCTTGCGGACAAAGTACGTGGGCGAAAATGACTCGATCCACCACGGCTGGTAGGTGTACAAGTTTTCGTCATTGGAGGTGGGGGTCCACACGGAAAGGATAATCAAAATCATCGCACACAAGATGTAGAGGGGCACCACAATCGACGTGGTCTGTACAAACGCCCAGTACTGGTTGAAGGTGTGCTTGGAAAGGAAGTAAAAGTAGGGGATAAAGTGGGTAAAAATGGTGCACCCGGCAATCACCAACACTGCCGCGTACAACCCAAGCATAATCACCCAGAACAACCGCCGCGAACCACCGACGGGGTGACGCCAGGTGAACAACCGCTGCGCCAACATCAAGTTGAACGACACGGTGACAATGGTTGCGAAAATCAAAAAGAACTCCAGCGCCAACGCCGTGTTCAAAGCATAGATCTTCTGGGACCAGGCTGCCCGCAAAGCAAACCCTAGAACCCGGCAGCAGCACACAAGTGCCCAGGCAAGCGACAAGTAGAAGTAATGCCCACGACGGAAGTTAACAAAAAACAAAATGATATGCAAGAGCATGACAATACCGTAACCAGCGGCACAGATCAGGGACGGGACGACTTCGTTGGCCTCGGGGTAGCCACCCGTCAACGCAATTTGCTTCCCGAGGGCGTAGTTGATGAACCCGGTGGGGATCTTGTACCCCAACAACCCGGTGATGTAGCCAATGAGGTGGGACATACCTGTGCGGTCGTAGGCCCCGCCCGGCTTGTCGGAACCGATGTGTAAGAACAACGTCAAGATCTGACTCACCGTTCCATAGTGGTCCACGTAATCTCTCGTCATCACGCCAGTGGGGGTTTTGGGGGAAACCGTAAGCTTTTATTTGAAATTGCCCTCATCATGCCTAATGCGTACTTTCTGTTTACGGAAAAGTTGCACTTGGTGTCGTGGATCGGCGGCTTTGTGTCATGAACCCCAGGCCACAAAAGATGAGCGAACCTGGGGTCGAGGTACAGCCGTAAGGTGCCTGCGAGATGCATGGTGCTTTCGCTAATCGAGGAAGTGATACTGGGCCCCGGAGTACTTTCCCATCGTCCTACTACAGCAACGTCATGCTCGCGCGATAATCACAAGTACACTACAGTCGTTCCAATATTTTTTAGAAAAATTATAGGGTACTAGTCAAATTCAGCGGAATTCGTAGGCACTTATCTTCAGTTCATTAGTCACGAGAACTTACCCTCGATAGGTCGAAAATTC